>PVKE010024955.1:0-23416 GCA_004027555.1 Craseonycteris thonglongyai
GGGGGAGGTGGGAGTGGGCACCGGATGTGTGGTGGGGGGGGCGCTGGTTCTGGGAGGTGGGCACATAGTGCGATGCGTGGGTGATGTGATGTGGACTTGTGCATCTGGAAACTATCTAATTGTTACCAACCAATGTCACCCCATTAAATTTAACAATATAAAAAAAATAAAAATAAAAAAATCTCATAATGTTTTAAGAAAGTTTACAAATTTGTGTTGGGCAGCATTCAAAACTGTCCTAGGCTGCATGCAGCCCGCGGTGGACAAGCTTGCTCTAAGTGATCCTTTATTACTGATTTCCTTTGATTTCCCACTCTACAGATTGCGGAGTCACAATACCTAAAATATTGTGTTGAAATATGAGGGCTGTCTGGAAAAAAATCCAGTCATAAATGCCTCTATTTTCTGTAGTACATGGCTGGGTACTTTCTGGACAGCCCTCATAAGTCCCCTTACTGCTAGATGTGGGATTACGGACAAGTTCATGCCTCTAGACTTCAGTGTTTGATGTATAAGATAAGGCAATTAAAGTAGATGAATTCTAAAGTATGTCAGGTTCTAGCACCTTAGCATTCTGTACTTACTAGATTTTTTCCTTCCTCCCCAGAGAGAGGAAGAATTTAAATAGATGGTGGTGATGATGATGGTGATAGTGATGGTAGCAGCTGATTTTACTGAGCTTTTACTATAAATCAAGAACTGTATTAAGTACCCCATATTTATTATCTCATTTGATCCTCACAATAGTCCTAAAAAATAGGCACTCCTGTTGCAAATTCACATATAAGGAAACTCAGAGAGGTTGTGGAGGACAAAAAAAAGGCCCCCCAACAATACCATGTCTTAATCCCTGAAACCTGTAACTTTTACAATGGAAACAGGGTCTTTGTAGATGTAAATTAAGGATTTTGAGATGGGGAATTTATTCTGAATTACCTAGGTGGGCCCTAAATGCAATCAGTATGTCCTTATAAGAGGGAGGCTCGGGGAGACAGCACAGGCAGCCGTAGAGGTGGCAGAGTGGCCACGGAGGTAGAGCCTGGAGGGATGCAGCCACAAGCCGAGAGATGCAGGCGGCCTCTGAGCTGGAAGGGGCTGGGAACAAGTCCCCACCTAGAGCCTCCGGAAGCACAGCCTGGTCAACACTTCGGTTTTTCAGCCCAATCGGCCTCTAGAGATATGAGATAATAAAATTCTGCTGTTCTCAATCAAGAGGCCCCAATTCCTGGGCCACAGACTGATAGTGGTCTGTGGTCTGTTAGGAGTGGGGCCACACAGCAGCAGGTGAGCGGCAGGTGAGCGAGCGAAGCTTCGTCTGTATTTGCAGATACCCACCACGGCTCGAATGACCGTCTGGGCGCCCGCTCCTGTCAGATCAGTGGGGGCATTAGATTCTCATAGGAGTGTGAATCCTATTGTGAACTGTGCATGCCTCCCGCACCCCCATCCATTTGTGGAAAAATTGTCTTCCATGAAACTGGTCTCTGGGACCAAAACGTTTGGGGACCACTGTTGTAAATTACCCAGTTTGTGGCAATTTGTGATGGTGGCCACAGGAAACTCATACAGAGATTAAGTAATTAATTCATGATCACAGTTAATAAGTGGTAGTGAAACCAAGATTCAAACCCATGAACACCTGGCTCCAAACCCCACGCTCTTTAGCATAGCAGGGTATGCCCCGTGCGATGCATAAAACAAATGGAAAAGGACTAAGTATTAACCAACAACAACAAAACAAAACAAAAGAGGAAAAAAAGCATTTGGAATTTCATCAATAGCAAGGTAGCATTCTGAGTGGTTTACTCAACCCAATCCATTCTCGCCACTGCAAACATCTCAGCTTGAGAAGCATTACTGCAAAAGCTTCATTCTCCCAAACACTTTACATCAAATTAGGTCATGCCTGCATCATGGCCAGGAAACGCGAGCACTTCAAACGAGAAGACACAATTTGTAAAAGGAGAAATGACATCTATTCAGTTTATAGCTAAAGCGGTTCCTTGGCAGCCACTTCAGGCTCTTAGCCCACACACTTGGCAATCCCAGAAACGGAAGCTGCTTATCTTTCCAAAAGGTTTGTTTCCTTTTTGTCCCTTCAACTAGGACTCTGTCTTCAATTTTCTCAAAAGGAAAATGAGTAAGGACTGAAAGCTTGATTTTTATTCCCCTCACTTGCCACCTTCCTGACGGAGTTCCCAGGCATATCAACCAATAGGAAAGCTGGGATTTGAGGTTTGAATGTAATCCTGATATATAAATCAATCCACCCCAGTCTCCGTAGGCACAGGACCTTCACTTTAAACTCTTAACACTCATTAAACCATCCAGTTCATATTCTGAGCCTCTCTTAGTCATCAGTGCATGTGTGCCCCCCAATCCACCATCTTCACTCGTCTTATCTCCCCACCCCAATTCTAGGCTGTTTAAATGGATATGCATGAAGTTTTGAGATAAGCGGTCATAATAGCAGGACGGTCATTCATCCCTGATGTATGGACACAGAGCAGTAAGCACGGAGAGAGCCGAGGACGAGGCCCCCTTGGCTGCCGTCCTGTTGCTCAATCTTCCTCCAGAAGTCATCTGGAAACGAAAGTTTTCGCATCACTGACCGCCTCAGGGGGTTGTGATTTGAAAGGACAATAAAACAGCCTTCTCAAACAAGGTGTCTCCGAGGAAGAAGCCCAGCATTTAGATCTATAATGGTTACATAAATAGCTGACTGTGTTTGTAGCTAAAAGTTAGCTCTAATTATTTATGATGTGCTTTTCTGTATAAGAGCTCAGTGTTGTTTTTTTTAAGCCGATTATCAGCAATTTCCTCCCATCCAAGTAATATTGACAGGCAACATGCTCATTTTTCCAAATGAATGAACCATCCAGAAATAGTCTCCAAAGGTTATAAACCCACCAGTGGCTCAACAAGAAACCTGGTGATCAGACAAGGTGTGACAACCAATCATCTCTCTCTCTCACACAAACACACGCACACACACACACACACACACACCCTATGTGAAGAGTTTCAAAGTATCACAAGGTTGGCTATGTTTTTTCTTTTTTTTAAACACAGCCCAGTCTGCCTGTCCACTTTCTACCTTTCAATTGGTGGCAATCTATCCAATGTGCTTAGCTTTCAACAAAACAGTATCAATAATTTAAACCACCATAATAAGAAGTGATAGACGATACAAAAGGACAGAGCCTGGCTCCTGGAAGTCAGCAGCACCACCCCTGGATCCCATGGGACTTGAAAATGACTATAGTGAGGCTCGGGCCCACATTTTTTTCTTTTCTGAGACAAAGTTCTCCAAAGAGCACCTTACCGATTTCGGGGCAGGGAGAAATAGATGAGCCTTCCTGTCTCCAATGAGCTGCTATGCAGTTGCAGGCCAGTAATGTAGCCCCTCTGAATTTCAGTTCCTTCATGGAGAGGAAATGGGTAATAGTACCTACCATACGAGCTCTTGGGAGAAGTAGACCAGGCTATAGTCGACAGCACTGAACCAGCCACAAAGCCAAATAGAGAGGGAGGCAGGTGGGACGGAGAAACGCTGTGAAAATTGAAGAATTCAGGAGGTAACTGGAGGTGATTGGGCTCTGGGGAGGGGGTCATGGCAGCTTGGAGCCCACAAACTAGGAACTGAGCTTTACTGCTCACTACTCATTACCACTATGATCTGGGTAGTTTGTTAAAACCAAGGGGAACATGAGCTCATGAGAAAATCACTAAACATGGAAGGAACAAAACAGCTATAAATCAGAGACAATCAAGTGCACACTGTAGAGGAAGCAGAAGTAAATGAACTAGGCAGCATAATAAATATCTTCAAAGAGATAGACTACTGGGAACAAGTAATAGAATGATCAGTTATTTAGGAAAACTAATTAGAGATACAGGGTTGAATAGGAGAATGCATACAAAGAAGGAATTAGTGAACTAGAGGATCACATTAAGAAACTCGACCAGAAGACACCCAGAAAGACCAATGAGAAAAGAAAGAGCAAGGGACAGCGGAGTGGGGTGAATGAAATGTGATTTTCAATACAGTGAACAAGGACGGACTCATGGAGGTGATATTTGAGTAAAGACCTAAAGCAAATAAGGGGGTGGTCCTTGTGGACATCAGTGGGAAGAAGAATCCTTTGGAGAGGGAGTAGGAAGTACAAGGGCCCAGCAGGGGTGAGGAGCAAGTCTGTGCAAGGAAGGCAGCGCCCAGGATGGCTCTGTGGTTGGAGTCAGGGGCAGCTGTCCACTATGAAGTCAGAGAGAGAATGGGGTGGGAGTACATTGCCTTCCAGGCAATCTTAACAGCTTCTTTATTCTAAGAAGCGTTAGGAAGCCATTGGAGGGTCCTGAGTACAGAAGTGACATGATCTTAGTTAAGATTTAACAAGACTGTTGCAGCTGGTGTTTTGATAATGAGTACGGGGAGAAACAGGAGACAAGCCATGCTGCTATTGCAGTAACTCAGGGGATGGCTGCACTGGCTCAGCCCAGAAACAGCTGTGGACCTGGCGGGAAGTGGTTGAGTTTGGGGGTACATTTTGTAGGTAGAGTGATAAATTTGTGGAGATCGTGTAGGCCTGAGTGACTTGGAAGGAGGGGCTGTCATTCACTGTGATGGGGAGGCGTGGGGTGAAGTCTAAGGAACTCAGGCTTGAGTATATTCATTCGGAGGGCCTTTTACACATCTGAGCTGTCTAGTGTCCGCAGTGTGGGAGAGAGGCCCGGACTACAGACATAAATGTAGGGGCCAACAATGAGTGGCCGGTAACAGAGGCTGTGAGATTAACCTTTTAAATCTTTTTTTTTTAAGATTTTGTATTTATTGTTTTTGAGAGGTGAGAAGGAGAGAAGTGGGGAGGGCCCAGAAGAGCCTCCATAGTTGTACATCATTAGTTGTGACATGGTTTCATTCCACACAGGGCAGGAAACGAGCCGGGGTCTCCCACATGGGAGGTGAGAACCTTCACCGCAGACCCATCCTGGTGGTGACCAGTTGCACCAGTTTGGCATATGGATTTGCACGGGCCGGGGATTGGGACTGAACCTCGGACTTCATGACTGCAATGCAAGTGCTCAACCACTGAGCTATCCTGGCATCCCCTTAAACCTTTAAATGGTTCTAACCATTTAAAATGACGGCTGGGTCTAGAGTTTGACTCCCCAAGGTCAAAACTGCTTCCAGAATGCTGTGCTGCTTCTCTGAATCTCCTTGGGCATTCTGACCTTGGACCATTATGGAACACTGTGGTACAGCAGGTGTGCAGGACTCAGACTGAAGCCCAGACGGCCAAGAGTCACAAGCCAGTCCCACATCACTCCCTCCTTCACGTAGTTGTTCAGGGTTAAACAAATTAACAAAGGAAAGTGGTTCACACACAGAACATGCTCATGAAATGCACATTGTCTAAACCAAGGGGCTTCCTTTAGTTCAACACGAGCTGGTACTAATGTCAAACTCATTGGCCACTATGGCTATTTTCTTCAATCAAAAACTACCTTGTCAGACAGGCCGATGTATGTCACCTTAGCACCCCAAGAAATACACCGTGAAATTCCACTTTTATGTACCATACCCAAAAGTTACCAAATGTGAACAAAATAATATTCTCAGCTATTTTCTTCAAAAGGTATTTTATTAACTCCTTGTGAAAACATACACAACTGTGTTGTAAAATGAGGAAGAAGTTAATCATCTTCCTCTCGAGGATCATTTCTCTTCTGGCCATCTGATCCTTCTATCTTTCCAATGTGACTATCTTCCTTGTGGCCACGATCTACTTTTAAGATATTTTGGGGTTCATCAAACATACGGTGATGGAAAGTGAGCTGATTCTGGGTGGTGAGCACATAATGCAATGTATAGACAATGTAATGTAGAATTGCACACCTGGAAACAATGTAATTGGTATCAATTAATGTCACCCCAATAAATTTAACAAAATATAAAAATTTCAAACCTTTTCCCCCTGGACAGCGCTCTGCAGAAGGGTCGTGAACCCTCTGAATTATTAACATTCGAGACGATGAGTGCATATGGAGGATAAACCATCATCCTATGACATCCTATGACAGAATGTGTGTCTCTGGAGTTTATAATCCAGACAGAGAAGAGACAAACTGTTAACACACATTCATAAGATGGATAAACAAAATTAGTCATAGAAACCAGAAAACATCATATTAAAAAGTAAGAAAACTAAATTAATAAAAACTTAATAGTGGAATTCTGGGTGATTTTCATATTTATAGTCTAAAAATTTTGCTACAATGAATACATTAAAAAAAAAAAGTGACTAGAGTCCAAAAGTGCTGAAGAGAAAGAAACATGGTGGCCAGGGGTATGGGCTCGGGGTCTGGACACCTACTCTTCTACGAACTGGCCAGGTGACCTTGGGCTAATTACCCAACCTCTCCATTCCCCTGACCCATTTGAGGAAAAAAACATAGTATCATCTTCTTGAAGATGAAGCCACAAAGGTAAAGGCCTTTTGCAGTGCCTAGTACACAATATATGGTCTCAAAGTGCTATTATCACATGAGACAGTTTTGTGAACTGCAGTGCCTGAGTAAACATTTATGAAATGGTTGAACTTGAGTAAGAATTTTAAAGGTTGGGAAAATGATATCTTAGACGGGAGGGCCAAGTTACCAATGGCAGAGACTTAAGATGACGAAGCTCAACCCCCTTAGACAAGCAAACGTTGGGACAGAACCAGATGTAGCATTGAGACTGACACAAATCCAAAAGGTTTTAAAAATAGCAATTGGCTCCAGAGAAGATAACTCAGCACATGCACTCATTTGGCTCTTGGTGTCTACCCACCCCTTTGTTTTCCACAAAAAGAAGAGACTCAAAGAAGATGCCTTCTGAATGTGTATCACCATTTATTGTAGTTTGAACAGAGGACATTGTCTGTGGAGGGGGCAAAAAAGGAAAAGAAAAAGAAAGTATGTTTTTGTAGACTTAATTTTTCTTCCAAACACTTTATGGTTTCAAATCCTTTTTTACCCCAAAGGAAATTCGAGAATTCAAGTATATTAAGTAGGGGGCAGTAATACAAAAAGTCTTGTTTCTGTGCATGTGTGTGGGTGTGTTTGTCTGTGTGTGTTTTTACAAGCAGACATACTTCCACATTTCTTGCACTCCTTTTTGCTTTGGTAAGGTCAAACCCCAAAGGACACATCATACGAAGGACCCCTGCCTTGAACTCACACACTCAAGAGCTGAGGAATTTATGTACCCTCATAGGATAACTGTAACAGTTTTGAACTGTCATGTAGCATTAAAAACATCCACCTCCCTTCCCCCCAAACTGTAAGTATGTAAATCCTGATCCACTAACACTATCTTTGCTGCATCTGTTCCTTACATTCCTACTAGAAGGGTTATTACAAGGACAAGAGCAACAAGATTCTCTTCATTTTGCTTAGAATAAAAAAACTTTAAAGGGACATTTCAAAAGAAAAAAAACTGAAATTCAAATTCTGAAAATATCTTGCCTTTTTTATTAATCATGTCATCTAACACCAATTAAAAAAACAAATATGTGAATATGATATAAAAATACGATCCCAGGATTAACACTTTGTTGCAGGCACAGTTATCTCACAGAATATATGTTTGGAGGGCCAGGGAAAGTTTATTTTTGTTTTCGTTTCTCTTAAAAAAATCCACAGCAGTGCAAGTAGGGTCAGAAAGGGATGGGGCAGGGAATAAGATTCTTTAGCAGCAAAATGTCCAAGGTTCTCTAATCACCATCAAATCAACGGATACTGGATTTTGGGGGGGGGGGGGGGAGATGGGAGGGGGATGATGCCCAGACCCATTCATTATCAATCACTAAAAGACTTCCGTTGCAAAAGCCCCAAATTGTGACATATGAAGGACGTGCTTTATTACACAAGCAATCGTAAAATGTGTCCCTCAAGCTTTTGACCACATCTGTCATTTAAATATATATACAGGAATTGGGCTCCTCTTCTCATTCAAGTCCCTTCAGCTCTCTACTGGTGGGTGGCTCTGGGTGGGCTCTCGGTGTTATTTGCCACGTTTGGCTTCCAACGTTTGAACAGCATTTTCACCAGCGACGCCGCTTCTGCTCGCCTGGCTGGCCTTGGCTGTTTCTAGCAGAGGGTGGGCATGGGGGATGGTTTAATGGTCACTGTTCTGTTTCTCTCTCATCCAGGCGTGAATCTGTTCTTTCAGTTCTGGCACTGAGAAAAGAAAGGGGAGGATTAATGCCTCAGACGGGGGGCTCTTCCCGAGAGATGATGCCTGTCGTTCTGCATAAATGGAAAGAAAAGGCCATTCATTCCCACAGTGAAATGAAGACTGAAGAAGAAAGAAGTAGGACATGAGGCCCAGACCTCCACAGTGAAAAAGAGCAGAGAATGTTTTGTGTCTTTCCCACAGAAACTCCATAGTTTCTGGATTTGGTTCATTTCTCCCTGAATTCTGTCCGACATTACATGATTTGGGCTCCACGTGGGTCAGCAGCACCCTCCTGTACCTGGTTCCAGCATGCTCTCGGTCAGCGTCTGTCGGTTGAAGGGATCCGTGGGGGAGTTCAGCAAGTGCCGCAAGATGATGGAGCGGTCCATGATGGTGCCGGAGGGCAGCCGCACAGGGTCAGTCATCAGGGTGTCCATCAGGGGGTCTGCGGAGACAAGCAAAGCAAGCTCCAACCTAATAATAGAGCCTAAGACCTTGAAAGAAAACAAAGCCCCTCCTTGTCAGTGAAAAACAAAATACATCCATAGGAATGGTGATCAAATGGCCCCTAATGGGCCCTCAAGTTTAGAAGGAAATCAGCATTTAGATAAAGGCATGCACATTGCCTTTTTCTGCTACTGCTAGGAGGAAAATATAAAGCAAAAGGGCACAGTGGCGGGTCCTCATGGACTGGGCAGTGGAGAAGGCAGTCTTTCATCCTAGGATTCTCAGAATTCTTCTTTGAAAACGTCAATCCCCTCTTGCAAAGGCAAGGCTGACCTCAGAATTTTCAGGGTTGTTATCTGTTTTGAAATTAGACTAAGGACATTTTTTTCCCTTTTTCATTTGCAATACGAACTAAAAGTAGGCAATGCAACTTCAGACAAAATGTCTCAAAAAGCAACTGCAGCACACTGTTAAAAAGTCGAAACCAGTTTCCATTTAACTCAAGCCAAAGCGTCCAGCCTGAGAAAAGGGGCCACTTGCCTCTGAACTCGTCGGGCGCATCGCTGTAGTCGATTTCCGCGCGCGCGTTTCTGGCAACTATCTCCTCCACTTTCTCGGCCAGAAGTTTAAATTTCTCTATCGCTATTGTGGATTTGATCCCTGCCTTCCGCATCTTCAAAATCACTTCTTCAAACAACTCTTTGCTGTAGGATCTCTGAGGATGAGGAAAGACAATATGAGACGTAAATACCATATAAGCGCAGAAAATACCCAGAGGATGACCTATTTGTGTGTGTTTTTCTAAAGTAGCCCTAAAATTATAATGAGTAGATACATAAATATTTTTACATGGCTATAAACACATAAAGACTGGGATGATATACACCAAATTCTACAAGATCGTTACCTCTGAGGAGGGCTTCAAGATTGAGGCAAATGAGGGGATTTTAAAATTCTGAAATTATTTTTGCAGCAAACATGCATTTCTTTTCAAATTTAAATGTTAAAAAGAGAAGGAAATCCAGTCTGTTTCAGTCCTTGTGAGGCACTGTGCCCCAGCAGCCTGAGGTAGACGTATTATTATAGCTCCTTTCCCTAACGGTAAAAACGATGAAGACAACCCAACGTGGTTCACAATCTAAAGGGGCTTTCTCCCATTCACTGTCAATCTTTTAACGTCTCTTAGCTCAACATGATTACGTGTCGGTGTTCTGCTGACAGGAGCAGACACAATTGATGCCTGTGACAGCGGGAGGAATGGCCAAAAGGACAAGAGCTCACCACAGACTCAGCCAAACCTGCACTTGAATTCTGGCTCTATCCTTGGCCCGCTGTGTGGTCTTAGGCAAACCCCTAGCTCTGCTGAACCCCAGTTTCCTTGGGTGTAAAATGGGGATGGTGACTCCTACCTCACAGAGGCCCACTTTGTATCAATCACAGTCATTTCAAAGTAGCAAAGTATATCCTAACATGCATTTATGGCCAAAACACTGCTCACTGGTCAATGTCTTGACATTGAGGCAAACCGAGGAGAATGATTAAAGCTGAGACTCTGAATGACAAGGTCATAAACTGTGACCAGTCACTTCTATCTGTCAATAACCACTCCTAGTCAGAACAGGAGGACTCACATCTGTAGTTATGAAGATGGGAGAATATGAATTGATCTCAACACTTGTATTTACTTAGAGCGCTGAACTGGAAGTCCTCAATCTTTCTTCTTTCCTTTTTTAATTTCAGTTTCTAAGTAAGCGCACATGCTCACCTTCTCTCTCCACACACACCCACGCCCCCTACTAATTCCATGCAACTGAGGAGAAAATTTGAGAGAGAAGGGCAAAGTGCCAGCAGGGTGCCCGGGCCCAGCAACAATCCTAAAAGCCACTTTCTACGATCTAGAACAGTTCAGAGAGCCTCAGTTATAGTTTCCTAAAACTAAATTACTATATTCACTCAACAAATACTTTATTTGGTTCCCACTTATAATGAGCCATGTAAGCCATAGTCACCATCCCTTTGAAGAGACATAGGGAATAATGACTAAAAGGTTATAGTAAAATGTTGAAAGGGCAAACAAAATATTTTGCACAAGAATTATTGAAGCATGGATACTACTGACACAATTTCACCTTGAACTTCTCTTTCCACAAATAGCCATTCTTAGTCCATTTGTGATCCTCGTAAAATTTCACCCATTCCATTTCTCAAAAGACGATGAATTTTTAGCCAGCTTATTATGTTTGCTTGTAAGTCAACCTCTCAGATAAAGCAGCATAGTGAGCATTATCAGAAATCAATGAGCACCTATACGGGCACATGGCCTTTAGCGTCAGAGAGCAGTGGCACCAATAACTTGAACAAACACTACTGAGTTATCGTTTCATGTCTGATGGGGACTGGATCAGAGAAGAAGCAAAGACGTTGTTTTTGGTTTCAAGAATCTTACAGAGTTGTTGCAAAATTAAACATGAAAATACCTGCAAATCTTCTATCTGAAAAAGGTCTAGTATCCAGGACAGATAAAGAACTCTTACAACCCAAGATCAGAAACACAAACAATCCAATTTGGAAACAATGGTGAAGGACCTCCACTAGACATTTCTCCAAAGAAGAAATGCAAAAGGCCAACAAGCATATGGAAAGATGCTCAACAGTATTTGTCACTAGGAAAATGCAAATTAAAACCACACTGAAATACCCCCTTACTCCTACTAGGGTACCTATTTAAAAGCAAAACTAAACCAAATCAGAACAAGTGTTAGTGAGGATATTGGAGAAACTGAAATTGGCACCCTCATCCACTGCTGGTTGGGATGTAAGATGCAGTAGCCACTGTGGAAAACAGTCAGGCAACTCCTCAAAAAGTTAAACACAGAATTACCACATGACTCAGCAATTCTCTTCCTACTTACATACTCTAAAGAATTGAAAACAGGTGTTCAAATAAATACTTTGTCCTGAATGTTCATAGGAGCACCATTTGTAACAGCCAAAAGATGGAAACAACCCAATGATGCATGACTAAACAAATCATGGTCTATCAATACATACAGTGAAATACTATCCAGATACAAAAAAGAATGAAGTACTGATACACACATGATAAACTTCTAAAACATTATGCCAAGTGAAAAAAGTCAGACACAAAAGTAACGTATTATATGATCCCATTTATATGAAATATCCAGACTGGGCAAATAGGTAAATCCCAAAAAAGGTAAAATAAAGACAGAAAGCAGATTACTGGTTGCTAGGGGCTGGGAAGGGGGGTTGGGGATAGGATGGAAGTGAGTGCTTAATGAACTGGACCAAGGTGATGGTTTCACAACATATGAATGTATCAAATGCCACAAACTGTACACTTTAAAATGGTTCATTTTATGTTATGTGAATTTCACCTCAATTAAGAAAAAGGGAAAAACTGCATGGGAGAGGGTGACTCCAGATGGGCTAACAGACAGTGTGCTGTGAACATCAGAGCTGCAGTCCACCCCACTTTTTGTGAGAGGAGCCAATATATCAGCTTTTGCATCTTGGGCGAAAAGTGTAGTGGGCCAATATATCGGCTCATACGCAGACCACTAAATTACCCTTCACGTTTCTTTCTGGTACCACAGGCAGAAGGCAGCACTAAGGGTTAAAGCTCAGTCATCGTAGTCACCGATGTAGCTCCTGAGGCTCCCTAAGACACTTACCTACCCTGGGCTCTCTCAGCTCCAGGGACAGCCGTCTGTCCACTGCCAGGTTTGTAGAGCTCAGTGGCTCTTTGTCACCTCTTCTGGACACTTGTCTTCAGCCCACTCTTGCACACAGTAAGAGAAGTCTCTCAGTTTCTTTCCTGGCACAGCTGCTATCTTATACCTCTGTCTTCCCAGGAAAATAAGACATACAAGGCCAGCCCTACACAAACCAGACCAGTGCTCCCAAAGGAGAAAATGACCTTCCACCACCTGTCTTCTGGAGCTTTCTAGCCTTCATCCTTCCTCCACCAACCTCAAACCCTCTTCCAAAATAATCAAGTCATCAGAGCCCTAACTAGGGCCCTTACAGCCCATACACACAGAAAATGCCCAACAATGAGGACAAGCACCACACTGCAAAAGGAGCAAAAAATCCACTTAGAAAATGTGTTTTCCTCTCCATTGTGTCACTGAGGCATTGTGTGGTTTGCTTCATGGGTCTGGAAGAGCAAGGCTACTAAACATTCAAGAAGACCTGTGTGCTACTGTGCAGAAACCATTGTCTATGACTCAAGCCAGGTGCCACCACAGGCCACCGCCACAATCCATAGGGACTACCAGGCAGTGTGGACATTTTGTTGGTCACCAAGGAAAGGTCACTGGAAGCACTCCTTTGTCACCCACTTGGCTGTCACTGTCTCAGTAGGTGTGCTATTTTCACCCTGTAAACTGTGTGTTATGTCACCTGTGTGTGACATGGCAGCCACAGAAAGACCTCCCAGGATCCCAGGAGAGGGAGCAAGAGAAATGATCCTTCTAAGTCTCTCACAGTAAAAATGGAAAAGTCCCTGGGGCCTTTCCACACCCCGTCTGGCCTGGCTACAGTGTGCCTGCTGCCCGAGCCAGAGAACTTCATTCCCTTTCCCTCACTGCAGACTGCCATTCTCTTCCATTCCTAAGTATGTGCAGTATCTGTGGTTGCAGGCTGCAAAAACACTTAGCATCTCCTCAAGATAACTGCAAACTCTAACCCCATCCTTTACCACCACTTTTTATGGAAAAACTGCTTTAGACATATGTGGTTTTAATCCATTGCACTTTGTCAAGACCACATCTCTTGCTTAAATTTAAAAGTACCTGCATATGTGAATAAGATCTCAATAACAATGCTATTTTTTTTAATTGTTTTTGACAGAGAGAGAGAGAGAGACAGAGAGAAGGGGGAGGGCCCAGAACAGTCTGCACAGCTGCACATCATCCGTTCCTCCACACAGTTTCATTCCACAGGTGAGAGTGGGACTACACAGGGCAGGAACTGGGCCAGGGTCCCACCCCGGCGAGAACCGAACTGGGGACCTCCCACATGGGAAGCACACCCCAGTTCAGCATATGGGTCCACACAGGCCGGGGATGGGACTCGATCCTCGGTCCCTGGGGCTGCAAAGTGAGCACTCAACCCACTGAGCCATCCCGGCTTCCCCAACGATGCTATTTTTTAAAAGTACCTACAATTTCCCTATTTCAACTTTTGGATGAGGTCAGGGTAAAGAATCTTCTAGAATGCTCATCAATTGTTAACCCGAGATGTGAATAATATTCTGAAGGTATGAACAAAGATGGAGAGACAGAAGGGAGCACAGAAATTTGTGGGCATTTTAAGTGGAGAGCAGAGAGCTTGAGAATATGGGTTCAGGGCCATATACCAAAATATGAAACCTGCCTCTACCCCACACTAACTCCATGCAAGCTATTTAACCCCTGGTGCCTCGTTTTAAAACAAGGACTCTAACTGAACCTGTATCATAGGATTATGTGAGGATCGAATGAGTGAAATCATGGGAAGTGGTTAAAACTTGGTGTTCAGTTGACAGGTACTGGCCATTTTCTGTTGAAATTTTCAAGACAAAAGAACATGGAGCAGGGGAAGCCATTTATAAACTTATTGGAAAGTCTGAAAGTGAGGCTGGGTGGGGGGCATGGACTAAACTGGTAGCTGTTGCTGTGAAAAACACAAAACGGATGTGATCACAGGGACCAGGGATAAAGGAGAGGGAAGAATGTAAGACAATCACATGAGGTTTGATACCTAGAAGATCGCAAAAACAACTGAAGCCCAGGACTCAGGAAGAAGGTCGGGACCCCCTGGGAAAACAGGGCTCTTTCTGGGACAGTGGGGGATTTGTGGAGCACAGCCCTTGGCAAGATCGTGGGTTAAGAATTCAGCTGGAGATGGACCACACAGCCAAATCTGCTTTTTACATCCAAAGGAAAACAACCATTTCATTTCCATTCACACCAGATAAGGTCCCCTGGCCACTGTAGTCATGATTTTCCTTTCTATTCTAAACATTTCTCAAACCATATTTTGAAAAGTATCACCTTCCTTGATTTCAAGTGGGGAAAATCCAGGTCAGAGGGGCACGTAGCGGTACAGGGTTTGCCAGGAAATCCACAGAGAAGCAACCTCAAGTCACCCAGGTCAGCAGCCTGAACCCCAGGCTCCTTTTGAGGCGGCCTGCTCCCGGCACTGACCTGGTCGTCAGCAATGGCTTTAGCGAACCGGGCACAGTCCAGCTGCAAGTAAATATCCGTCAGTTGGTCCAACAGCTTCTTTGGTTCAAAACCGTATTTCTCAGGGTTTTCAACTTTCAGGTCCCGGCACTTGGGACCACAGAGTTGCTGAAGATTAAAGTTCAACATTGCAGCCAATCGGGGTCCAAGTTCCTAGGAAATCATAGGATAATAGGACAATTCATGTTGTTGAGACAAGCGAGAAGGACCAAACACTCCCATTTCAGTGGAGGAACAGGAATTGGCCGGATTCATCTTCAAAGAATCCCTTACAAGTGCTGCACACCATAAGCTAAAGAAAAATATTATGTTCAAAAACTTTTCCATTCTCCATTTCTAATCCAATAATTCTAATCCTTAACAGAATTTTGCAGGCTGATGGAATATTTATAAATACCAACAAAAGGCAACCTTCTCTATAAATTCAGGCTTTTAATTATTAAAACAAAGATCACCCCAAATTTGCAGAGATATAGGTAAAAGAGAGAAAACGATTTATAATTCCACCATCATAACACAAGTCACAAAATTTTTTGAGTATGCTTTTCAGCCATTGCTTTTGTATAAATTTCAAAAGTTCCAGACAATTCAGTGTGTACCCTCATTTATCAGATGCAAAGAGGTAGAACAAGATAACGCAAAAGAAGTAGAAGACAAAAATTTGTCTTGAATAGCTTTAAATCTAGCCAGTGAGACAAAGCAATCTTAAATGAAATGACTAGAAAATAATTATAATGCTAAACCCCATAAGATGACATAGTACCTACTATCGCTGGGCATACACCGTTTAAGCAAACCTGAAATAGGAAGATCTGACTCAGATAGGATTAGATACTGGCCATAAAAAAGGAGTAGTGAAAGCTTCCCTCTAAGCTTTCTACCTTCCCATAATCAAATGGCACTGCCATTGGAGTCACTGGACATAAAGTCAAACCTGTTTAAAGCAGGGGCTGGCAAACCATGAGCTGTGGGCCCAGCCCGGCCTGCCGCCTGTTTTTATAGTGTTGCTGGAATAGCCACACTTACTTGCTTACGTCCTGTGATGGCTTTTGCATTGCAACAGAAAAACTGAGTCACTGGGACAGGACCATGTGGGCCACAATGCCTGTCTGGACTTAAAGGTAAAGTTTAAAGAAACCCCACTTGCAAACCTGAGGGAAGAAAGGGTCTGAAGTGTCATGTTTAAAGTAGTTGCAGCCTCCTTATGCTTTTAATGGTGAGCTTTGCTTAGTTTCATGTTCCATTGTTCCCGCACTGAAATCTATTTATGAAGAGACATGAAATGGAAAGGGGAGAGAGGAGACTCATCTCTTGAGTTGCACACAGGCCAGGGGGTGGTGATAATGCTGGAGGTAAGAGTGACTATGGAATCTGGAAGAAATATGTAGTAAAATTACCTGCCATTGTAAACTTGTTTCCATATAGGCAGTTAGCTACCAAATCTCAGCCCCCTTTCTGGCCTTCCTCACTACCCTCATCCTGGCCATACCACAAAGCTTCCAAACTGTGTGGGACAGTAAGAGGATGGGGTGGGGACTGGAGCAAAGCACAGGTCTTCAGTCATGTCACTCAGTTTCAATTCCAGACACAAGACCTGGGTCTTACTAATCAAGGCCAAACATGCTGACTACCTCTGCTCTGTCATAACCCCCAAATGTGGCTCTCATTAACCTTTGGCTTCTTAGTGCAACAAAGCTACACCTAAGAGAACCAATGATATAATTATTTCTACTTTATATACTCTAATTTCCAATTGATGTCACCCGACACTTTTCCTATAAATAAAAGACAGAAATCGATAATGACAAAAATACATAGAGCTTCAACATTAACAATGCAGAATGCCATCTAAGCGGAAAGTGACTTCAGTTATCTTGGAAGTGACCATTTGCAGACTTGTCTGTCAGCAGTGTCGTGTACAATTAGCCTAATTGGGAACAAAATCAGTAATAACAGAATGTCACTTCTCAGTGACTGATGCTCAAACACCTAGCATTTCAACAACTACATTCAGGTAGAAGTGACAGAATCTGAGTGTGGAACCCAGCAGACAGAACAACACTTTCAGTTTCTACTCACCGGTCTGAGGAATGGCTTCTGGACCTGCTTCGTGAGGATATGGAACATGTCCACAGTTTCCGTTGCCAGGGCAAGATATGAGCGCGAGACGCGCTCATCCTGAGCAAGTTGAGACTGACGGGCCTGCTGCTGGTCCTGGGGAAAGTGAGCAGATGCCAAAGGAATCTCAGTACAAGCCATCAGCTCAGCAACAAGCCAAGTGGGACGGAAAATTAGTCAGGCCACAACTGGAACAGCTACTTAGGGACGCCAGAACAACCCATAACAGCGAGCTCTCCAGGTACCCAAAGGTTATTGCTCTCAGCAGTAGAGGCCATTAGGACTTTTTTTTTAAGATTTATTTATTGTTTTTGACAGAGAGAGACAGAGATACAGAGTCAGAGACAGAGAGAAGGGAGAGGGCCCAGAACAGTCTCCATAGTTGCACATCATTGGTTTTTCCACATAGTTTCATTCCACAGGTGGGCGCGGGGCTGCACAGGGCAGGAACTGGGTCCATGAGACCTGAACTGGGGGCACTCCCCAGTTCAGCATATGGGTCCACACGGGCTGGGGCCGGGATTCGATCCTCGGTCCCCACGGCTGCAAAGTGAGCGCCTAACCCACTGAGCCATCCCGGCTTCCCCCACATTAGGACTTTGAGTAAGGTAACCCTGGCACATTACTGAACTTACGTGGGACCCAGCTTCCTCAACAATAAAAGAAGTCAACCTCAACCTCTAGGAAGGATAAAATAAGTGAATCTTGTGCCGTGCCTGATATGCACTGGTGCTAATAAAGGACAGTTCATTTCACTTAATAACAACTTTTCCTTAGTCATCATTATTTTAAAAACATGTGATGTGTTATGTTATGACACTGAGGCCTACAGACTTTGCCCCTATCCCAAGTGACAGTAAAGTGCTAAGCTTCTGAACTGCGTTTTTCCACGCTGTTGGGCTGTCACCCTAAATTGTCAGCATGCTTGCCTCTGGCACCACCCTCTTCCTTCAATTCTTCCATAGGCTCGGAAACAAGCTAAGAAGGTGCATTTGACTCATGGCAAAATAAAGACTCTGAGATGAATAACATACAGACATATCAGCAGAGACAAAAAAATTCTTACGTCTGCTCAGAGGCCAGTGCATGCTGGGGGAGGAGAACTTGCTAGAATAGCTGGAGCTATGAACGAGGGTCCCCTGGGTAAGTGCCCGCCGAGTAAATGCGTGGTGGAGACTCTGCAGCAGTGCCATGTGACCTGCCCACTGCCCCAGTCAAGAAAGAGCTCGATGAATGTGAGGCTGAACAGCAAGGGGAGAACTGCTGCAGTGTGTGTCCGACTAACTCAGGCATTCATCAGTCAGTATTATCGAGCCCTTCTACAGGCCATCCCCTCCCTAGGCACTGGAGCTCGAGCACAGAACATGACCAATAAGGCTCCCTGCCCCCACAGAGCTCTGATTCCTGTTAGGGAGACAAGTAACACGCACACAAACACATACATGGGAAGTCTGACAGTGATAAAAAATAAACCAGGGGAAGGGGAGGAGAAAGACTGTGTTAGGGTTAGGGGGTGCTATTTTGGAAAGGGTAGTCAGGGAAACCATCTTTGAGGAGGTGACATTTAAGTGGCATCTCAAGGAAGTGAGTCAGCAAAAACCCAGGGAAGACGGCACCAGGTAGAGGAAACAGCACTCCCAAGGGCCCTTGCTTGTCAGTGGAAGAGCAGGGAGGCAAGTGTGGTTGGGGTAGAAAGGGAAGGGGCGGGGGTGGGGCCCAGTACTGCAGGCCCTGCAGCTGGGATCTGACGGAGTGACAGGGGACGCTGGGGAGGGTCTGAATGAGCAGGTGGAGATTTTAACAGCATCTTCCTGGTTTGGAGATGTCAAGGGTGAAAAGATCAAACGAGGACCAACTACAACACTGCAGACAAGAGATGGCAGTGGCCTGGAGGCGGAGGGGAGAGGTCAGACCTAAATTGTTAAGACATTGCTGAGAGGCTGTGCTGAGAGGGAGATGCTGGGGTGCAGAGCCAGAGCAACTGGGAGAATGCAGTTGTCATTTACTGAGGTTGGGCAGACTGGGAGAGGAGCGCTTGAGGACAAGATCGGGGTTCAGGTGTGGACAAGTTAAGGTTGGGACACATTATCAGACCACCAGGCAGAGATGCAGATTGTCAGCCGGTTGCAGTTAGGAGAGACCTCTGAGCTTGGGAGGCCCATTTTGGAGTCTTTAGAATCCAAATATTTAAAGCCTTGGGATAGATGAGATCTGCCAGCTATGATTTTTAACCAGGGGCGTCAGGCCATGTGTGGGAGTGTTTCTGGTTGCCTGACAACTCAGGCAAGGAGGGTACATAAAATGAGCGTGAGCCCAAGACGTTCAATGTCCCAAAACGTACGGGACAGTCTTTCATAATAAAGAATTATTATATCAGAATTCTACTACACTCAAAATACCAAATAGCACCCTCACTGAGAAACTCTGACCAAGGGAGCAAGCGTGGAAAGAGAAGAGAAGCCTGCGTGCTAAGCGCAGGGCTCAGAGGTAGGGAGAAGGGGCAGGCGGGGAGGTGGAAGGCAGAAAGTGGCCTCAAAGTCAAACAAATGATTTCTGAAATAGCACCTGTTGGAGATTATTTATGCCCTTTCCCCATCCATTAACACAGACAAAATCAATAGTATCTATTCAGCCATTTCAAACAAATGCTGTTAAGTACTGACTGTGGACAAAAAGTGCTATAGACCCACATCCCAACATCGACCTCATAAGCTGGACCAAGGTAACCACCAGGAGCAGGCGCTTCAGAAGTGTAGAGAAAGGTGGGACTTTGCAGCGACACTGACTGGCAAATGCCAAACAAGGGAGTGTCTGGACTAGACTTAACTCCAGCAGGTGCCCACACAGTGCCAAGGAGAGAGAACGCCACAGCATTATCTCCACAACACAATTGGAGGGGCTGAGGGAGAGTGGTGGCATGGACACAGGCGAAATCCTGTGTTCACGGACATGGGGCAAAGCCCCCTGAAAGGTTTACGTTTGCAGTTCAGGCATGTGGCTAGAGCAAGATGTAAAATTCTCAAAGAGCCAGGAATACAAGGAATGAAAACCTTCCCGGAATGTGCTTTAGTATCTAATGTTTAAGGGACTTGTGGATTCCACAATATTAGAATCTCAACAATATTTTCATTTTAAAAATGCTACTTCAAGTAAAGAAAAATTAGTCCTCCTCATATGTACATGAGAATTCCTTCTAGAAAGCAGTTCTGATTCTGAGCCTAATAGCACCAGGACCAGAACTAACCAATATATGACAGCAGCAGCAGTGGTCAAGGGCCTGGTATCTGACCAGGGAACCATCTAAATGGCTGCAGTTAAGTGTCAGGAGAGGGCAGTACACTGTCACTGGCACAGCATGCATCTGTCATGGACTCTGGCAACACAGACCTCTTTTCCATTAATAATTAAATAGAAAAACCAAGACTGATTGAAAGAAAAACAACTTAACAGAAACCTAAGTGATTTACATAGTTGCCTAAGGATCATATGAACAAATCAAAATTCTTATCTAGCACTCACAATTCAAGAGATTTGTTTCCCAGTTACTTTCATAAATCTTAACATATTTGGACAATGAAAGCTCTTCTCCAAAAAGCCCTGTAAAAGGGAGAACAAGTTTTCTGGACACATTTGGAAAGACTTCTCAACTCATGTCTTAGTTTCAGAGCAAGTGTTTAAGTCCTTCCTGCCCCAGACCTGAGACGGAGCTTTGTGGAAGCCCAAGGGCACTGCCAAGTAGGCCATCAGCACCCTGCATGCAGCCCTGCAGGAGAGCTCTGCCCTCGGCCGGGGCAGCTTTCCGCAATGCTGTCCCAGCCAGGCCCCTGTGCTCACCCGGGGTAGCTGCTCCCACTGCTCTTTGTTTTTCATCTCTTCTTGGACTTCATGGATCCGCTTCAGAGACTCCAGACTTTCATCAAGCAAAAACGTTGTGTCATTGATCAGCATGTTTATATAGCGAACAAACTGCTTCCCAGAACTGAAAGGCAATTACATGGGCCGTGGTCATAATCTTCCCAAAGAGAAAGCCCCAGCAGAGCCCAGAGCAAGCGGGCCTCCATCCAAAGGGCTCAGCACGTCACCAGCAAGACTGCTGACCTTGGCACAACTCAAGTACCAGGGAGGTCAAGGACTACAAGTCTCTCCTTAGATTGTGTTATTCTCTAAATTAATTATAAGAAACTCATCCCAGTGATGTGCTGCAGCCACCTCGCCTGGCTCATGAGAGCCAATTGCAAATATTCTGGGATTTTGTGAGCAGGTTCCCTTGGCAGCTTAAATTTGGCAACAGTCAGAGTGTTTACACCCCCAAAAACCAGCAAATGCTAATTTTTCTTTATTTTTTGCGCTTCAGAGAGTGTAGGTTTACCAGCACATCCTTGGTTCATTCCTTCAATGATTTTAAATAGAGAAAGCACCTTCTGGACCAGAGAATATGCTTATACTCAACAAGATACAAAGAGAGTACACATAATTACCCACACGTGACAAGAAAACTAGTGATTGTTATTCCTTATTATAAAGGAAGACCCACTGAAGAACAATTAGAAGGTGTGAATGTTGATCAAGTGTGATATTAACTTACTTATAGAGCCTGCAGCTTCCAATCTATGGAACTGTCCCCATAGCAACACTAATGGAGAGACTTGCTAGGGGGCTGAGATGGCATGCCCTATCTGTGTGAGACTCTATGTGAGCGCCAGGTTAGTAGAGAAAAGGAGCTACATCGCAGGCTGTACCACTGTGGAACCAGGGGCAGCGAACTGAGGCCTGGGGAAGAGAAGTTCCCGTGGACAAGGGCGGGAGGCACATGGGAAGTTCCTGATCACCTCCCAGATCTAGAAGGGGGCTGGCCTGGTTCCTGAGGTCTGTGACAGGCTTCCATTGGAACATAATTCTGATTATGAGAGCAGTTCACAGAAACAAAAGATTAACTCAAAGAGTTTACTTGGCAGAAAGCTATTTAGCAGCAAATGGTTACCCCATTGGTAATATGTATATTATTGACTAGTAACTCAGTCAACAGGAGATAGCTAACCTTGATCAAAGGTCTAAAAGGGGTCAAGACAGACTCAAATGGATGGTATAAAATTTCTCCTGAAGAATAAGTAATTCAAGAGCTCAACATTTTCAACTACCTTTCTTTTTAAAGCACCTTTATTTTTTAAAGTAATTTAGATACAATTACTAATGTCTAGGTTTAAGTAGTTGCCGAATTAGGGCCTACTACAAAAAATGACATTTCACATGACAGCCCTAATCTAACTGCTTCTATGTCTAATCTCCTAACATTTCTAACTCTAAAGCTTGGTATCATATCACATTTAAGAACACTTTAAGATCTCGTTCTAGTCATTCTGACAACTTCATTTGACACTGTAATCATAGAAACATCAAAAAACACCTAAGACATCATCTCAGAATACTTATAGATTCTTTCTTTAGGTACATCACCCTCAAAGTATCTTGACACATCTAAAGTTCAGCAATATCTTGCAAGCACACTTAGGTGCCCTGCTCACACTTAGCAGCACCATCGGGAACACTTAACGGAGGCTGAGCAAGGCAACAGTCAACAGGAATCCAGCTGTGAAAGCTCTTAAGCGGCCACTCTACCCGTGATTTGTTAAGAGCAAGATGTGACATTAGGGGCCCCATACTCACTTGAACTCCTCCATGAAGGTGCCATGGTGAGCTATGTTTTGCCAAAGGCTTTTAAAAATGGTGCTAATGTGATAGCGAATGGTGAACTTGTCATAGAACTCGCTGGTAGCTCCGGTATGCTCAACATCTAAAAGAGAAAGATAAAGGTGCTGAAAGATACATACTTTCTTACCTTAAAAAAGCTGTTACTGCTGCTAAATTTACAATGTTATGGAGTAAGTACGAATCTGCAAATTCAGAGTTGAAAATCACCTTGAGTCATTAGGATAGCATCAACTCACCAACCACTAGAAGCTGAATGATCATACCTCCCTCAATGTTAGTTATTAATTTAGAGAAATTCCACAGTACTTCAAATGAGCATCCCTGAGCAGAAAAAAATACTGGGTTAAATTTTATAGAGGCTGTCTGGAAAAAATCCAGCCATAAATGACCACTTTTCATATTACATGGCTGAATACTTTTTGGACAGCCCTTGTGCGTATATATACACACACACAAAGAAATATTATTCAGGGGAAGCCGGGATGGCTCAGTGGGTTAAGCGCTCACTTTGCAGCGCTGGGGACCGAGGATCGAATCCCAGCCCCGGCCCTTGCGGAACCATATGCTGAACTGGGAGCTCCCCCAGTTCAGTTCTCTCTCTGTCTCTGTCTCTTTCTCTCTCTCTCTGTCAAAAATAAATAAATAAAAATATTAAAAAAAAAAAAAAAAA
>PVKE010024956.1:0-23415 GCA_004027555.1 Craseonycteris thonglongyai
CGGGACGGCTCAGCGGGTTGAGCGCTCGCTTTGAGGCCCCGAGGACCGAGGATCGAATCCCGGCTCCGGCCCAGGCGGACCCACATGCTGAACTGGGGAGTTCCCACAGTTCGGTTCTCTAGCTGTCTCTGTCTCTGTCTCTCTATCTGTCAAAAGTAAAATAAAAATAAATATGCACTGAAGATAAAATAATTACTCTATAAATATAAAAAGATATTAAAAAAAAAAAATTATCATGAATTTTTTTTCACAATGTTTAGTATTATACCTAAAATGGCAGTATGGAAGTTACTAGATTTTAAAGATTTATTTTTATTGGTTTTTGACAGAGAGAGAGAAGACAGAGACAGAGAGAAGGGGGAGGGCCCAGAGCAGTCTCCATAGTTCACAGCATTAGTTTTCCATATAGTTTCACTTCACAGGTTGGTGCAGGACTGTGCAGGGCAAGAACTGGGCCAGGGGACTCCCGCATAGGCCCTGTCAAGAACTGAACTGGGGGCACACCCCAGTTCAGTATATGGGTCTCCAGGGTTGCAAAGCAAGCACTTAACCCACTGAGCCATCCCTGCTTCCCTGAATTTGCTAGATTTTAAAAGACAACACAAAAGCAAAAGAAAATTTTCTTGGAATCAGACATACATGATTAAGAAGGCTTCTGTCCTAAAACACTACCTGCAACACAGACTCTGGATTTTGCATCTTTCAAAAATTTGTTTCTAATTTCTCTTTGAGCTAAGAAGCTTTGATTATGAGGCACAAAGATACTGCACAAACATTTCTTCTTTCATATAAGTTATAAATATTAATTTCTTAATATGCTTTATAATTTATAAAATATTTCAAAATATCAAGTGTCTTGATTTAGATGGTTTTACATTTGGTTGTTTTAAGAGGAAATTAGATATAAATAGATCAGGTGTTTTAACAAAAGACAAGAATAGCATTGAGGGGAAATCGGGATAGCTCAGTGGGTTAGGCGCTCACTTTGTAGCGCCGGGGACCGAGGATCGAATCCCGGCCCCGGCCCGTGCAGATCCATATGCTGAACTGGGGAATTTCCCCAGTTCAGTTCTCTCTCTGTCTCTGTATCTCTCTCTCTCTCTCTGTCAAAAACAATAAAATAAATTAATTAATTAAAAAAAAGAATAGCATTGAAAGTGTTGAGGCTCTTTAAATGCATGGAGCCTAGCTTAACCTTCTCACCCTACTCTTATGTAGGCAGGAATAAACAGGGTTATTTCATGACAATTTTAAATTTTATTTTATTGTATTTGATAGAGATAGAAACCGAGAGAATGGGGGAGGCCCAGAGAAATCTCCATGTACGTTATTATTTTTTGACATGGTTTTGTTCCACACGTGTGGGTGGGGGCTGTGTAGGGTAGGAACTGGACTGGGGGCCTCCTGCATGGGAGGTACGGCCCCTTGAGCTAATAGCCGAACCAGAGGCCAAGAATTGAACTGGGGTCTTCCCACATGGTAAGCACAACCCAGTTCAGCATATGGGTCCACACAGACTAGGGCTGGGATTTGATTCTCGGTCCCTGGGGCTGCAAAGTGAGCACTTAACTCATTGAGCCATCCTGACTTCCCTCACTTCATACACAATTTAAGTAGACTAGAAAAGTTGATTATTCTAAGCTGGTATGTATAATTCCTACATAGAACAGATCATTAAGTTCTGTCATCCAAGAATATATATTTTGTGGCTCAGTTTTTATTATAATTCTAAAACAGTTTGTTTATTTAACTTATTGATCTAGAGCAGAACATTAAAAGGTGCTTTTTAGGGGGGATACAGCATCAAGACTGCGGCATGAGATGAGATTCTTGAAACCTCTCCTGGAAAATACAACATATAATCCAACAAGGGACTCCCTAAGCAACACATAACCTCAGCTGAGAGACCCACTCTTTGCAAGGAAACACCTAAAGGTTGAAGAGGGGGGGGTGAACAGGGTAGAAGGGAAGGGGAAAGTGCGGAGGTGGGGCTGTGCGACACAGTCTGGACCCCAGCAAGAGTAAGGTGAGGGCTAAGAAGCGTGGGCTGGAGCACAATATGATTCTGGAAGAGTTAGGAACTGAGGCACTGACAGGCAAGGAAACAGGCGGGGGCACAGCACAATCCTGGGCAAAGTGTGGGCTCAGGAGAAAAGAAAGGTGGAGACTGTGGTGCATGCACCTTTGCTGGCCCTGTGCATTCCTGATGGAGGGACAAGCTTGTGTTGTGGCTGAGCCAAGCACCCAGGACAATGACCTTGGGGCATTCAGAGGATATAGCCCACACTACCATCATTGCCAGGCAGAAATCATAGACACAGAACCTGATTTCCCCCCCCCCGCCACACTCCCAGTGCTTACCTCTCCCACCTCTGCCCAGTGCTTACAGGAGGAGCTGTAGGGGCTAGTAAGCTGCTGTAGGGGCTAGTAAGCTGCTGTTAGGAAATTGCCATTACCTGGTGCTACAAACCTGCAGCTCACTCCACAAAACTTTTCCCCACCCTTCCTGCTGAAACTGGCAGGAGTGTCCAGGGAACCTGAGACAAACAGGTGTGGCAGCTTCTTTTTTTAAATTTATTTTATTTTTGACAGAGACAGACAGAAGGGGGAGGGCCCAGAGCAGTCTTCATAGTTGTACATCATTGTGATCAGTTTTTGACATGGTTTCATTCCACACATGTGGGCAGGGGCTGCACAGGGCAGGAACTGGGCTTGGGGCCCTCCCACGTGGGAGGCAAGCCCCCTCAAGCCAGGGACTGAACCTGGGGGTGAGAACCAAACTGGAGGCTTTCTGCATGGGAAGCACACCCCAGTTCGGCGTATGGGCCCACACAGGCCAGGGCCGGGACTTGATCCTTGGTCCTCAGGGCTGCAAAGTGAGTGCTTAACCCACTGAGCCATCCTGGCTTCAAGTGTGGCAGCTTCTGCCTGCACTGGGATTTCAGAGGTGCAGTGCCCCATGCCTACCACATCCTCCCATGGGTGTGGCATACTAAGACCAAGGTGACTATGTGAAAGAAGAGAAACCCACCTCCCAGGAAATCTCCCAGCATGAGAAGAGCAAAAAAAAAAAAAACAAGATAAAATAAACTTCTGCAGCACCATTGACAGCTATGAATAGATCATCCAAACAAAATCAGTGAGGAAATAGCAGCTTTAAATAATACAACAACTGGACATAATTGACATTTACATGACATTTCATCCTACAACAGAAGGCTATACATTCTTTTCTAGTGCACGTGGAACATTTCAAGGATAGATCATGTTTGGGTCACAAAACTAGCCTCAGCAAATTTTTTATTATTTCTTTTTACAAAAGTTTATTCTTAAATGTACAACAGGCTCCAAGACAATATTTCATTCTAGCCATAGGAGGCAACAGATGTTAAAACAGGAATGGAATTATGTATCACCATTGTTCCAGGCACAGGGAACAGCTCACTTTTTGCCAGATTTCTTAATTCCACCTGTGGCCAGGGGGCCCTTCCCCTTGGCCTTTGCTTTTAGCTCCTCAAGTTTCTTTTGCTCCTCTTTTTGCTTCTGTTTGAATTCCTTACCTTCCTTATCCATCTCCTTAGTCTGCTTCTTGGGCTCCTTCAGGGGCTTTTTGCCACCTTCCCAGCTGGACATGGTACCTGCCAGCTAATTTAAGAAGATTGATGGGGAAGCCAGGATGGCTTAGTGGGTTAAACGCTCACTTTGCAGCGCCAGGGACGGAGGATCAAATCCCGGCCCGTGTGGACCCATATGCTGAACTGGGAGCTCCCCCAGTTCAGTTATCTCTCTGTCTCTGTATCTCTCTCTCTCTCCTCTCATCAAAAATAAATAAATAAATATAAATAGATTAAAAAAAAAAGAAGATTGAAATACCAAGTGTATTCTCTTACCACAAAGCTTTGAAATTGGAGGTCAACTGCAAAAAGAAAGGAGAAACCATATATACAATGAATGGTGAAGAAATTCATGGAATGAAGGGAAGAAGGGTTGGGGAAAAAAAAACCCTATTATTTTTCCTTTTCAGTATATTCCCCCTTAACCCTAACACACTTTTCAGATCTTTCAATAAGTTTAGTTACACCATCCAAAAATTGGTTTTATGATTTATTTAATTTTATCACAGAAGGGGGAGGGCCCAGAGCAGTCTCCACACCTGCACATCACCAGGTAGCTGTGGGGCCACGCAGGGTGCCAACCAGGGCCTCCCACATGGGAAACATGCCTGGGGCGGGAGCCAAAGCAGGGGCCTCCCACATGGGAAGCACACACCAGTTCAGAACATGGGTCTGCATGAGCTGGGGCTGGGACCAACCCCCAGACCCCACAGCTGGAAGGTGAGCTCTCAGCCCACTGATCCATCCTGACATCCCCAAAATGTTTGCCCTCAGGTTGCACCCTTAACCTCTTAAGTCTTCTGTAAATTTCTTCCCTAAAGCTGCTTTTCCATATTTGGGAACAAATAATAATCAGATGGGTCCAAGTCTAGACTGTAGGGAGAGTGGTTTAACATTTGGAAGCCATAGTCATGAAGAGTAGCCAGTGCAACATTGCTCTTGTGAACGGGTACATTGTCATGCAAAAGCATCACCCCTTTAGTCCATTTTCCTTCTTTTCCTTTAACTGATTCTTTTAGCTGTTTCAGGAGCCTTGGATAATACTCTGGTTATTATGATACCCTTATCCTTCTAATTGATCAGCAGGGTCCTCTCCTTATTACAAAAACAGTAGACAAAGTTTTTCCAGCTGATTGCAACACGTTGATCTACTTAGGTAGGCTGAAAAGATGTACCATTTTAAATGGGGCAAAAAACCATGGTACTATTCAATTTCAAATAGTATGTATGGTCAGCTTAGTCTTAACTGGGCTAAATTCAAGGTGTCAGTAGGCTGACCATACACACCATTTGAAACTGAACAGTACTGATATTTTCTCTCCCATTTAAAAAGTGATGTATGGTCAACCTATTATGTGGTGACATGCCCTTTTCTTGCCACTGCATGGACACCTTTGATTCAGGCTCATAATGATGAACTCAAGTTCATCTCCAGTGACAATCTGTTTTAAAACTTCATATTTGTCACAACCAAGGTACAAAAACTGTTGTGAACACTTGATGTGCTGTTGTTTTTGAAGTGGCATGAGCATTCCCAGTACTCATCTTGCACTGACAGTTGACATCCTTAGGTGCTGATTTTTATTCGATCTGGCATTTTCCAATACAAGCTTTTTAACTTTTTTTTTTTATAATGTCTGAGGAAGTGGCCTCAATAGGGCATCCCATACAGAGGTCCTCTTCAATCAACTGCCTTACTTGCAAAGACTATGCTATTTGTAAACAATGGATTTCCCAGGGCAACAGTCCCCATAAACTACTAACATCTCTTTCAAAATGGTTTGAGGTGTTTTCCCTTGTTTTGTGAAGAACATATAGAAGGCACAAAATTCAATTTTATCCATATTAAGGTTTTCTTCATGTTTGACATGCTTCTTCAGTGAGATCTCAAAAATATGGATACAATTAGGCTGAAATTTGGTACATATACTAATAAGCCACACTACCGACCTGCACTAATACTCTACCTCTCCCATAACCTTCACCCCCTGTTATTACGAATTTCTTGACCACCCCTCACAGATAGAGAACATTTTGATTGTTGGCAGATGGGAGGGGGCTTGAGAATGAGTGAAAAGGTAAAGGGATTAAGAACAGATATGTTGGGGAAGCTGGGATGGCTCAGTGGGTTTAAGCGCTCACTTTGCAGCGCTGGGGACCGAGGATCGAATCCCGGACCCGGCCTGTGCAGACCCATTTGCTGAACTGGGGAGTTCCCCCAGCTCAGTTCTCTCTCTGTCTCTGTATCTCTCTCTCTCTGTCAAAACACAATAATTAATAAATAAATACTTTCTCCTTCTCCTTAAAAAAAAAGAATACCGGTAGATATGTTATTACACAGTATTCATGGGCATGTAGGATATAGCATAAGGAATACAGTCAATATTTTAATGACTGGTGTTAGGTGGGTACTAGAATTATCAAGGTGATAGTTGGAAGTAGAGTTGGAGAACAGGGTGAAAAACCTGAAAGGATTAAGAAGCACAAATTGGTAATTACAAAATAGTCATGGGGATATAAAGCATAGGGAATACAGTCAGTAATGTGGTAATAACTATGTATAGTGCCAGTGGTACTAGACTAGTCAGGGATCACTTCTTAAATTGTGCTATACATCTGAAACTAAGATAAATTAATCTTGAATGTCAATTTTAACTTTTTAATTTAAAAAAGGGGGCAAAATAGGGAATAGGTAGTTCAGATTTCCAGGTACAAAACAAATAAGTCAGAGATGTAACATAGCAGAGGGAATGTAGTCAATAATACTGTGAAAGTGTTGCATAGTGTCAGATCATCATCAGACTTTTATCATGGTGAGCACTTTTTTATGTATATAATTTGGCATAACTGCTATACACCAGAAACTATATATTTTACTTTATTTATTTTTCACAGAGATAGAGATACAGAGACAGAGACGCAGAGAACTGAACTGGGGGAGCTCCCAGTTCAGCATATGGTTCCGCACAGGCCGGGGCCGGGATTTGATCCCTGGTCCCCAGTGCTGCAAAGTGAGCGCTTAACCCACTGAGCCATCCCGGCTTCCCCACACCTGAAACTGTATAATATTGTGTGTTAGCAATATTTTAATAGAAATCTGAAAAAAAAAAAAGTATATCTTGATCTGATGGGCCACCTCAGTCACATTTCCAGTGTCCATATACATGCGGGTTTGTTTATAGATGCTGAATCAGTTCCATTTGTGTCTTTGCTATCTATGGACCAATATATAGCTTTATGGTAAATCTTGGTATTGGGTAAAGCAAATCCTCTCACTTTGTTCTTCTACAGAAGTGGTTTTCAAAGTGTGGCCTTAGTATTAACTGGAAATTTACTAGAAATGCAAGTTTCAGGCTCCAATTCAGACATACTAAATTTGAGAATCTGTGGGTGGTGATAAGAAATTTGTGTTTGGGGGGAAGCTGGATGGCACATTGGGTTGAGTGCTCGCTTTGCAGCACCGGGTACCAGGGGATGAGTCCCGTCCAATGGGTACCCATAGGCTGAACTAGGGTGTGCTTCCCATGTAGGAGGCCCCCATTTGGGTTCTAGCCCCCCAGTTTTGCCCCTGGCTCGAGGGGGCATGCCTCCCATGCAGCAGCCCAGTTCCTGCCCTGCGTGGCCCTGCCCACATGTATAGAACGAAAACCATGTCGTAGGGCTGATGATGTACAACTATGGAGACTGCTCTGGGCCCTCCCCCTTTTCTCTGTCTCTCTTGGTCTCTGTCTCTATCAAAAGCAATAAAAAATAAATTTTTAAAAAGAAATTTGTGTTTTGAAAATTTAATCTTATATATTTGACTTTTTGGCCATTGTAAAGGGATTTGCATGTCATTTTTCTGTTTGTGATTGGTATATAGAAATACAGTTGATTTTTGTATGTTAATTTTACATATTCTAACCTTGCCAACCTTCATTTATTTAAGTTTTTATCTTTCAATTTTTTTTAATGTCCTAGTCTCACAATCATATTGTTTGTGATAAAAATAGACTTTTATTTTCTTCTTTTTAAGCCTTGCAGCTTATATACCTTTTTATATCTATCTTGTACTCTGGGTGAGATTTTTCAGTACAATGTGAAATAATTGTGGTGATAATTGAAATCATTGTGTTGTACTTGATCTCAAAAGGAGGGCTTGTTTTCTCTCATTCCTATGCAGAATAATACTTCTGTCATAACTATAATTATCATTATACAAAGTCCTAGACTCCAGTTATTATGATATAAACTATCTCTAATTCCTTTACATTTTGGCATTCTCTAGGACTCTTATTACTCCTCACATATATATTGGGCAATTGCTTTTTTATTATTTTTTAATGATTTCTTTTTATTGTTTTTGACAGACAGAGAGAGACAGAGAGAGGTGGGAGGGCCCAGAGCAGTCTCCATAGTTACACGTTAGTTTTCTTCATTGTTTCATTCCACCAGTGGGCTGGAGGCCACACAGAGCAGCAACCAGCCAGGGGCCTCCTGCATGGGAGGCACACACACACATGCCAAGGTCCTCCCACATGGGAAGCATGCCCAAGGCAGGAGCCAAACTGGGGGCCTCCCATATAGGAGGCTTGCCCCAATGAGAACCGAACTGGGGGCACACCCCAATTCAGAATATAGGACTGCACAGGACAGGGCCAGGATTTGATCCTTAGACCTTGGGATGCAAGATGAGCACTCAACCTACTGATCCATCCTGGCATTCCCTGCTTTTTTATTCTTAAGGCTTCAAGTAGCATTATTTTTTAATTACTACAAAAGTAATTTTGTCTGCACTTACAATCCAGACAACATGGCATAGATTGATCTCTACATACACTTCCTGACTAAAAGTATAAACCCTGAAAGTAACACAAGAAGCTATGACAGGAGAATGCTTAAAGTAGTAAGAAGAGGTTGAAGTGGTTTGGGACCTCAGGACTGGAAAAACAAACATCAGCAGAGCATCTCCTTAAACCCTCTCCAATAGAAGGTAATACAGGCCTAATTTTTCTGACCACTAACCTAGCAAAAGAGGGTGGCCCAAATAGGTTTGTTCCTCCCCTGGATTGAAAAGGAGTCCCCGTGATACCACCAGGCAAGCCAGTAGAACCAGAGGGGGTTGCGAGAAACCTTGCTGATAATAAGTAGACAGTAGAAGCTCTCTCTTTTCTTACTAAGCCTCTGCCTCAGCTATCTCACTCATAGAAACTGCATTCTGGGGCAGTAACTAGAGGATCACACCAAAACAAGCAAAGCTTGACTGAGAAGCACTCTTCCTCACTAGGCCTAAAACCCCTCTTCCACGTAGAGGCACTACATGCCAGAAAACACTGGCAAAGGTGATACTGAGACAGGACAGGTAGCCTAGAAAACTAGCATCCTCCTACAGGGTGCAGCATGAGGTACTTCACTGGTAGCAAAGTAAATATATCCAGTGCCTATAGCTGGAGAAAGGCAAGAACTGGTTTCTTACAGCTAGGCTGATCTCTATAATGAGGACCTGACCTTTAGCTACTTATAATGTGGTTATAATCTCATTTGCATTGTAGTTACTACAATGGGATGTTACCAAAACCTTCCTCCAGGAGGTGTAAATACCCTGGGTCAGTACTTCCCTCTGAGTTCACCTGCACTTATCTCTTAATTGCATAATTTTGTGTAAAATAAATTTCTGTGCTTTGCTGCAGCTGTCTTATTCTTGAATTATTTCTTGTGTGTAGACAATAAGGACTTCCCCATGAACCTCCAGTGACAATATTGTTGTGCTATAATAAGCACCTAGCCTGGCAAACCACTTCATCCTGTGGACCTGAGGCACTCCTTTTCCACCCACTAGCAAGAAAGATCTTATCATAAGCCCTCATCTCAGTAGGTGCTCCTCATTCTCACAGGTTGGAATATCCTTTCCCCTACATAGAGGCACCGCACAGCCCAGGCAGGGGAGGCTCTTTCCATTTGTTTAAGCAACACCACTACAGACTATGGTGGAGAGCTCCAGCAACATGAGACAAAGCAAGCAGATCAAAGTAGCACTACAAAGACTTTAGAAATTAGGCTGTCATTGGAAACAAAGCTCACAAATGTAAGTCAGGACCTGAATATTAAACCTAAACAGGGTGACTGCCTGCTAAAATTACATACATAATTAGGACCCAGCATCTACTAACACAATAGCTAAAATGTTCAGGATACAAATTAAAAATTACCCATTATCCCCAAAACCAGGAAATCACAACTTGAATGAGAAAAGAAAATGAACTTGCACAAGCATTGAGATGAATTAGATGTTGGAATTATCTGATGCTTTCAAACTATCATAAAAATGATGCAACAAGCAAGTACAAACTCCCCTGAAACAAATGAAATAGAAAGTCTCAGCAAAAACAGAAACAAAACAAAAAGCCAAAACCCCAAAAAGTAACCAAATTGAAATTATAGAACTAAAAAGTACAACCAGAAAATTTAAAACTCACTGGATGAGCTAAATAGTAGAGTGGAGATGACAAAGCATAGAATCTGTGCACTTCAGGATAGTTTAATAAAATTTATTCAATCTAAACCACAGAAACAAAATACAATTTAAAAAAATGAACAGAGGGCCTATGAGACAATTCAAAAAGATCCATCATTTATATCATAAGAGGCCCAAAAGAAGAGAAATGGTGGCTAAAAGAGAATTTGAAAAAATAATGGCTAAAAATGTCCCAAATTTAGCCAAAAACAAACACAGATTCTAAAGGCTGAGTGAATCACAAATAGGTAAACCCTATAAACCCTTGCCAAGATACACCGTAATTATACGTCTTAAAACAAACAACAAAAAAAAACCTTGAAAGCAACTAGAAAGAAATGACACATTCCCTATAGGAGGATATCAGTTCAAATGGCAGTGATTTCTCACCTGATTTCATGAAGACTAGAAGTAGCATAAAATTCTTCAAGTGTTGAAAGAACTACATTGTTAACCATGAATTCTTTTTTTAAAAAATAACTCATGAAACAAATCTTTAAAAAATACTTGTTTTATTGTTTAAGAAGTGAGGGGGATCAGAGCAGTCCTCATAGTTGTTACATGATTTAGTTGTGAAATGACTTCATTCTACATAGGTGGATGTGGGGCCATGCAGGGTGGGACATGCACTGGGGGCCTCCCACATGGGAGGCAAGAGCCTTCACCATGTGGCTTGGCAGTTACCAGTTTTGCCATAGTTCAGCATATGGGTTTGTACGGGCTGGGACCGGGATTTGATCTCCAGACCTCAGTTTTGCAATGTAAGCACTCCACCTGTTGAGCTATCCTGGCATCCCCTACCATCAATTCTATATCCAATTAAACTATGCTTCCAGAATAAAAGGAGAAATAGAGGCATTCTCAGCCAAAGGAAAACTAGATGAAATTTTGCCTAGAAGAAATTTTCTATAATGGTTGAAAAAAAAAAATTCAAACAGATGGGAAATGAAAAAAGAAAAAGTCTTGAAGCATCAGAAAAGAAAGAACAATTAGAATGTTCCTGGAGGGAAACAGTCCAGGCTCGTGCTTCCTGTGCTCTTCAACCAATAGACTGACACAGGAGTTGGGTCATAGAATAAGTGTTTATTACCAGGGTACCAGTGATCTGAGAATGTGAAGGTTGGGTGGAAGAAAGAAAAGGAGTCTTTATTTCAGAGCTACATAAAGCAGGTAAAGAGAAATAAACCTGCTGCCACCCCGGACCTATCCTAGACTGCACCCAGAGCCCTTTTAACAATACTATCCTTTGGAGAAGACAGGTGGTTGCAGAATGATCCTCTGTGCAGATCCCCAAAGCAGTGGAAAGTAAAGTCCAAAAAGGCCCAAGCAGAAAGGAGAGAGCCATCTCTGACCTTCCTCCATTCACTGTCCTCTGGGAAGCACAGGCAGCTGGTGCTTAGTCCTTCAATTGGATCTCAGACATCCACAGAAGCAGAGGGGCCATCTTTTGTCTTCCAGTCCACCGATCCCAGTGCTGAGCATGTGTTCCCCCTCACTGCCAGGTGTCTGCCTATCTCCTGGGGCTACACTCCCAGAGTTAGGCACCAAGCCACTGCTGTGCTTCTCAGGCCTAGCTGGCTGCTTTGTGCTGGTCAAGAGCCCTCTGCAAAAACCTTCAGAGCCAAAAAGGTGCTCTGATCAAGAGCTCTCCCTAAAAAACCTTCCTGGTCTCTTTGCACTGGCCTTTCCATAAAAAAACCTTTGTGGCCTAAGTGGTCCTGATCAAGAGCTCCCTGCAAAAACTTCCCTGGCCAAAAAGCCCCCCAATCCAGAGTACCCTGCAAAAACCTTCATTCAAAAAGCCCTTGGATCAAGAGCTCTCTGCAAAAACCTCTGCAGCCAAAAAGCCTACACCTTTCTGTATTTATAGCCTTGCCACTAATTGACAGAAGGGTCTCCCTTCCCCTGTCAATCACAACCCATTGCTGCTAATTATCCACATCTGCCAGCCTGCAGTGCTTCCTTTCTTGTCAATTACAGTCTATTAGGACTAATTATATCTAAGTCCCTCAGCTCCCCCTAGCTTCTGACTTCTTTCTGGCTACCCTGGGCAGCCTCCTCCTATAGCAGCCCCTCCCATTTTCACCCTGTTACAAGAGCAGAAATGTACGTAAATAAAATAGACAATCCTTCCCATCCTTTTCTAAAGCATAGGTAATGATTGACAAAAACAATATAACCATCCAATACTCAAGACAATGATATTGAAAAGTGAGAGGGTATAGAAACCTAACTGAAAGTAATTATGTGACATTTTATTCAAAGTGGTAAAATATTGATACCAGTAGACTGTGGTGAATCACATATGTACATTTTATACCCAGAACAACAGCTTAGAAAACTACACAAAGTAATACACTAAAAAGTGGGGAAGCCGGGATGGCTCAGTGGGTTAAGCTTTCACTTTGTAACCCCGGGGACCGAGGATTGTATCCTGGCCCCAGCCTGTGTGAACCCATATGTTGAACTGGGGAGTGCCCCCAGTTTGGTTCTCACTGAGCTGAAACCCTGGCCCAGTTCCTGCCCTGTGCAGCCCCGTGCCCACCTGTGGAATGAAGCTATGTGGAAAAAACCAATGATGTGCAACTATGGAAACTGTTCTGGGCCCTCCATCTTCTCTCTGTCTCTATCTCTGTATCTATCTCTCTGTGTGTCAAAAACAATACAAAATAAATCTTTAAAAAGTACTACATATAAATCTAACTTTAATTAGAAAAATTGTTCAAATAACAGTGGAAAGCAGAAAAAAAGGAATAAGAAACAGTGGCAGCAAACAAAACATAATAAAATGACAGATTTCAGCCTTAATATATAAACAATTACCTTACATGTAAATGATGTAACTATACTAATTATTAGCCAGAGATTGGCAAATAGATTTAAAAAATCAGGACTTGGGAAAGCTGGGATGGCGCAGCGGGTTAAGCGCTCGATTTGAAGCCCCGAGGATCGAGGATCAAATCCCGGCTCCAGCCCAGGCAGATCCACATGCTGAACTGGGGTGTGTTTCCCGAACACGGTGAGGCCCTCAGTTCAGTTCAAAAATTAAAAGAAAAAAAAAAAATCAGGACTTAACTACATGTTGTTTATAAGACACTCACTTCAAATTCAAACATAAGTAGGTTGAAAATGAAAGGATGGAGAAAGATAAACCATGCATACAGTAATTTATAACAAGTAGGAGGCTTTATTAATATCGGATAAAGTAGTCCATGACAAAGAAAATAGAGATAAAGGACGTTACATAATGATAAAAGGACAAATTCACCAGGAATACATATGACCCTAATTGTGTACCCATTAAACATCAGAGCTTCAAAATACATGAAGTAAATACTGATAGAACAAAAAGGAGAACTAGAGAAATCCAAAATACTTGGAGATTTAATACCTTACTCTCAGTTACTGATAGAAAATCGGCAAGGATGTAGATTATTATCAGTACAATACAATCAACCAACAGGATCTAATTGACATATATTGGACATTCCACCCAACAACAGCAGAATACACTTTCTTTTGTTTTTTTTTTTATTCTTATTTTTTTAACTAAACTGGGGGCCTCACCACGTTCGGGAAACACACCTCAGTTCAGCATGTGGGTCCACCTGGGCCGGAGCCGGGATTCGATCCTCGGTCCTTGGGGCTTCAAAGCGAGTGCTTAACCTGCTGAGCCATCCCAGCTTTCCCTACACTTTCTTTTTCAAGTTTCCATGAAACACCAAGATAGACTATATCCTGGACCATAAAACAAACAAACAAAAAAACGAAACTCAAAAAATTTAAAAGAAGTGAAATAATATAGAGTATGTTCTCTGACCATAATTGAATCAAACTAGAAATCAGTAACAGAAAGACAACAGGAAAACCTCTAAACACTTGGAAATTAAACAACACATTTCTAAATAATTCATAAATCAAAGAGAAAATTTCAAAGAGGGAAGCCAGGATGGCTCAGCAGGTTAAGTGCTCATCTTGTAGCCCCAGGTTCCAAGGATCTAGTCCCAGCCCCGGCCCATGTGGACCCATATGCTAAACTGGGGTGTGCTTCCCATGTGGGAGGGCCCGAGTCGGTTCTTGCCAGGATGAGCTTCCCTTGTGGGAGGTCCCTGGTTTGGCCCCCAGGTCTCAGGAGCATGCGTCTCATGCAGGAGACCCCCAGCCTGCTTCCTGCCCTGTGTGGCCCCCCGCCCACCTGGGTGGAATGAAACTACCGGTATGTAAAATACTGATGATATACAACTATGGAGACTGCTCTGGGCCCTCTCCCTTCTCTCAGTCTCTTGTCTGTCTGTCAAAAACAATAAAAAAATAAATCTTTGGATTAGAATGGTTCAAAAGAAATTTTAAAAATACCTTGGAACTAAATGAAAATGAAAACACAGCATATCAAAATATATGCTATAGGGATGCAGGGATCCCTCAGGAGATTGAGTGCTTGCCTTGCCAACTGTGAGGTCCAGGGATTGAATCCCATCCCTGGCCTGTGCAGACACTTATGCTGAACTGTGGTATGGCTGGTGGCCATTGGGATGGTGACAAAGGTTCTCAACTCCCATACAGGAGGCCTCAGGTTCAGCTTCTACCCAACGCAGCCCCATATCCACCTGTGTGAAATGAAACGATGTCACAACTAATAACGTACAATTGTGGAGACTGCTCTGGGCCCTCCCTCCTTATCTCTCTTTCTCTCTCTGTCTCTCTGTCTATCTCTCCTCTCAAACAATAAATCATTAAAAAACATTTATGAGTTGGCTAGCACAGAATATATTAGAAGAGAGGACAAATCTCAAAGCAATAATCTTGGTACCTACCTCAAAAACTAGACATAGGGAAAGCCGGGATGGCTCAGTGGGTTAAGTGCTCACTTTGCAGCCCCGGGGACCGAGGATCGAATCCCGGCCCCGGCCCATGTGGACCCATATGCTGAACTGGGAAATGCCCCCAGTTCAGTTCTCACCAGGGCGAGACCCCGGCCCAGTTCCTGCCCTGTGCAGCCCCGCACCCACCTGTGGAATGAAACTATGTGGAAAAACCAATGATGTGCAACTATGGAGACTGTTCTGGGCCCTCCCCCTTCTCTCTGTCTCTGTCTCTGTATCTCTCTCTCTCTCTCTGTCAAAAACAATAAAAATAAATCTTTAAAAAAACAAAACAAAACAAAAACTAGACATAGAAGAGCAACATAAACCCAAGCAAGTAGAAAAAGTAAATATGAAAGAACAGAAATTAATGACATTGAAAATAGAAAAAAAATTAATGAAATAATAGCCCAGTTCTTTACATACAACAACAAAAAAATCAATAAACTAAATAAATTTCTGTTAAAAATGACAAAAAGAAAAGATTGCATAGCAAAGGAAACCATCAACAAAGCAAAGAAGCAGACAACCGAATGGGAGAAAATATTTGCTAACAATGCCTCTTATAAGGGCCTAATATCTAAAATATATAAAGAACTTGTACAACTCAATGACAAATAAACAAATGATCCAATTGAAAAATGGACAGAAGACCTGAACATACACTTCTCCCAAGAAGACATACAGTCAACAGATATATGAAAAAATGTTCAACTTCTCTAGCTATTAGGGAAAATGTAAGTCAAAACCACAATTGGAAATCACTTCTCACTTGTTAGAATGCCCATGATTAATAAAAAAATTAAAAAATGTTGGAGAGGCTGTGGAGAAAAAGGAAACCTCATATACTACTAGTGAGAATATCATTTAGTATAACAACTATGGAAAACAGTATGGAGGTTCCTCAGAAAATTAAGAATACAGTTACCTATGACCCAGCAATCCCTCTTCTGAGTACCAAAAAAACTTGAAAATCTTAATTCGCAAAGATATATTTACCCCAATGTTCATCGCAGCACTGTTCATGGTGGCCAAGTCATGGAAACAACCTAAGTGTCCTTTGATAGATGATTGGATAAAGAAGTTGTGGTACATTTATACAATGGAATATTACTCAGTGATAAGAAAATATGAAATACAGCAATTTGTGACAACATAGATGAACCTTGAAACTGAAAGCTCCGCCAAAGGAAGAACACACCGAGTTTTGGCTTAGTGAGTTTATTAGAAACAGCCGAAAACGGCCAGGCTAACTCCAACCATGGTGTCAGCAACTTCTGGGAGTTGGGAGAGCATTTTTATAAGCAGGTATCAAGCAGAACCAGAAAGAGAGTGGGAGGATATCAGGAGGTACCAGCATCTAGGTTGGGCGTGTTTTGTGGATAATCTGGCACCAAGTCCCAATGGCGTCAGGGTGGGGTGGAGAGTCCCCACTGGCTTTTACAACAAAAAATTTCAAATATCTGTGGTTAGGCACTTGGAGCTGTTTGCAACCAGAACCTAGCTGTGGCCTGTTCCTTTGTCCTCATGTTGACTTTTTTCTCCTCCCACCATCATGCCCTTTATCCCTAACAGAAACCAACCTATTAAACAAAGTAAGTCAGACTGAAACATGACTTCACTTATAGGTGGAATATAAAACTGAAAGTAGCAGAAAAACAAAAACTCATGCACACAGTCAATAGTTTAGTGGTTACCTGTGGGGGGGGGGGGGAAGGTGGGTGGGAGAGTTGTGGGGAGTAGGAAGGGGACATCAAATATATGGTGATGGAAAGAACTGATTCTGGGTCATGAGCGCATAATGCAATGCATAGACAGTGTAATGTAGAACTGCACACCTGGAAACTGAAGGAGAGACCACACCCCAAGTTCAAGCAAGCAGGTTTATTAAGGGAGAGGTCTGCCAGACTGAGTCCAAGATGGTGTCAGCAGCTTTGGGGAGGTGGGAGAGCATTCTTATAGTCCTGTACCAGGAAGTCCCTGCACTATTCTGACATGCCTGGCACCAGATTTCCAACTGGCCTGGCGTGGGGGTGGGCCCTGTGATTGAGCCCCCTGGGCCTTTGCACAATAGTTCCAGGAATGGGTTAAGCCTGACCAACTCAATAACAGAATGTGGGTGATTGGGTCAGAATTACAGCATTGGGAAGAGGCAGAACAAGGTGTTCAGTAATTTGTCCTCTGAAAAAGTCCTTCTGGGCCTAACATTCCAGCCTTTTGTTATAATGGCATTGGGGCAACAGTCATTCTTCTGTAGCTACTTCCTGCTGGTCGGGGGTGATGTTTGGAGGTAGGAAAGGCTGGGGTAAAATATAAGGGGGTTCAGGAGATTAAGTGAGTCTTTGGTAATTGGCCTGGACCAGGAGCAGTTCATGGACTGTTCGATTGGTGAAGGCATGCAGGAGGTCCTGGAAGAACCTGGAGAAGATATGCAGCAGGTAGGGGCCAAAAGCTAAAGGCAAAAAAAAAAAATGCTTATTAAGGGTCCAATTAATGGGAGTACCCAGTTCCAGTTCTTAAACCAGGATCCCCAAGACTCATTTAATTATTGGCAGATTTTAGAGGCTCTGTCAGTCAACCTTTTGGCTGCACCACTCACTGCCCGATTGGTTGGTGTAGAAACAGCATTCTTCCTCCATAAATAGGCAGAGTACCCCTTTTTCAGCAGTTAGGAGGTCTAACCACCAGTGGTTCTGAAGGACTACTGCCACTAGGGTGTCTGTTTGGCTTTGTAGGGTGATAATGCTTTCAGATATCTCATCTAGGCTGTCGGACAAGTCCTTAGACAGGCTCTGGTAGCACGGGAGCACTGTGGTTAGCCCTGCTGTTCCTGTGCCTATTCCTACAGCTATTCCAAGACCTATCAGGAGGGGGAATGAATTGAATTACCTGTTTGAGTGGGATGTGTGTCAGGGGAACAGTTGGGAGTTGGTTATTGGGGCCTATGTTGATGTTTGGGGCCAGGTATACTAAAATGCAAGGTCCTGTCCAATTAGCAGGGAGACATAGGTAGGAGTTAGTCCCACAGAGGAAAAATATACGAGGGGTTCAAAGACAGAAACTCAGTTCTATAGTGAAGAAATGGTTAATAGGTTTCCAGGTATTTTCAATTTCAAGTAATAAATGTCCCAGCTAGGACCATCCCTGTGAGGGGTTGGAAAGACCCATAGAAAGTGTCTGAATAGGCAACTGCAGTTTTATTTTCTTAGTGTAAAAAGTATTATTTGAGATCTATGAGGACCCATTCAGATTGGCTTTCATAAGAAGGTATTAATATGCAGTCCTGTTCTGAGAGGGTTTCTTTTATTGCCCAAGGGAAGATGTTAATTTGTATAGTTGATATCTAAAGATTTATTTATTTGTTATTGTTTTTGACGGAGAAAGAGAGAGATACAGAGACAGAGAGAAGGGGGAGGGCCCAGAACAGTTGCCATAGTTGCACATCATCGGTTTTTCCACATACTTTCATTCCACAGGTGGATTTGGGGCTGCACAGGGCAGGAACTGGGCCAGGGTCTCGCCCTGGTGAGAACCGAACTGGGGGCACTCCCCAATTCAGCATATGGGTCCACATGGGCCAGAGCCAGGATTCGATCCTCGGTTCTTGGGGCTGCAAAGTGAGCACTTAACCCACTGAGCCATCCGGGGTTCCCCTGTAGTTTGGTATCTAAACTGTTTATTAAACCTGCTTTGTTAATGTTAGGCTTCCATGAGAATCACACAGGTTTTGAAAAAGGGGCCTGTTGAGTCACTAGGAAATTGATTCAGTCACTGGATGGCTCTATCTGTATGGTATAGTTACAGAAAGAATTTTGTAGAGTGCCCAGGGGGTGTCCCACTTTGGGGCCTTGTGCTCTGGCTATGCACAGGGGATCCTGAAACTTGGGTCTGTGTTGATATTGGGCCCCAGATGGTAGGCTGAGAGGAAGTAAATTGTGTTATATTGGCCTGATATGATTGCAGGAGATTGATTGTCCATCCTGTTAAGGTGGACTTGGACATTTCAGTGATCTCAAAGTCAAGCATGTCATTCGGGTGCAATAAATTGAAAGGTGTCCTTCCTCAATATGTGGGGTGAAAGGTCATGTTGGCCAACACCCAGTAGCGGGCCAGGATGGGCACAGCTGAATATTGTGTAGAGGATAGAGACAAACAAAACCAGCAATCCTTTGCTAAGTCTGGGTTGGAGGCATTTAAGAGGGCATGTGCCAGCTGAAGGGTCTTGTAAAGGTATTTGGTTTCTGGGGTCCCCTTGATGAGTCTCATGAGATGGTTGTGTGGATGAGGGTAAAATAGAAAAGAAGGTTAAGATTAGGAAGGTTCCTGCTCAGGGAAGTAATCAGTGCTGTATGGCTCTCCATGGGGAACTTCCCCATGGGGGTCTAAGAGGCAGACAGTGGATCCTCATGGGTAGTCAAAGTCCCACTGGAGATAGGCATTTCAGAGGAGGATGAGGAGATGGTGGCAAAAAGAAAGGGGTAGGGTGGAGTTGACCATGCAAATTTGCTCTGCAAGGGGTAGGGGTGACTGGCAAGTAGAGCAATTACAAGAGTTATTCATGTATACTTGCCTGATATCCAGAGGCCTATGAGGACGCAAAGAGAAAACCCTGTGAGAAAGATTCCTAGGTTTAATTCTATAGGTTTTATATAATCTTAGAGAGGGTAAGTTATAGTTGCATGGGAGCAGGAGATAACAGTAACAAAGAGACTAAAGGCGATTGCAAGGAAAAGAAAATCTCCCAATATTGCCTTCCTCCACTATAGAGATAACGTGGGAGCACTTAGCTGGAGGTTGAGCCTTCTGAGAGTTTATCATCTTCCTCTGGAATCTGGAAAGGTCGGAGCTTAGTCAGGCCAAGAGACAAGCACGAGTAGCAGAGAGTGGGGCTGGGTTGTTGCTCTATGTTCCAAGGTGGCTCTGTACTTTGCTTTAACCTGGAAAAATGAAACCATGTGGCATGACCCAGGAGCTTAGCGACTGTGGGCGACATAAGGAGGACCTGGAAGGGACCTGTCCGCCATGGCTGGAGGTCAGTGGGATGTAGGGTTTTTAATAAGGCTCAGTCTCTAGGGGAGAGGGCGAAGTTCCCTTTTGAGTCTCTGGTGGGCTAGGGGAAGAACCCGGTCAGCATGCTCACTGAGTAGTTGCCGGACAAGGCTGAGGGATGGAATATAGTCCCTAATCAGGGAGGATTGAGTGGAAAGGTTTCCAAGTAGGAAGGGTCTACCATATATGAGTTTGAAGAGACTCAGAAAAGTGGGAATGCGAAGGCTGGTGCAGATTTGAGAAAGAGAGACAGGAAGGAGAGATGTCCAGGACCTTTTTTATTTCCAAGGAGAGCTTAGCGAGGTCTTGGCTCTTAATGAGACTGTTGGCATTTTCTACCTTTCCTGAGGATTGTGGCCTATAAAAAATGTGCAACCTCAAAGTACTTCCCAGGGCTTCAGCGACTTATTGAGTGATTTTAGAAATAAAAGTTGGGACATTATCTGATTGAAGGGAGCAAGGCAGGCCAAATCGGGGAATGATTTCATGGAGCAGCAGTGTGGTGACTTCTAAGGCAGTCTCAGAGGTAGTGCAAAAGGCCTCTACCCAACCTGAAAAGGTGTCCACCAGAGTTAGTAGATATCTTTTCTTTTTGATGGGGGGCATATGTGTAAAATCAATCTGCCAATCTTCTCCTTGGAGATGGCCCCTAACTTGAAGGGTAGGGAAGGAAGGGGGAACGTATGGCCCTCTAGGGGTAGGCTGAGGCATGGATGGAACAAGTTTTGCAGCAGGGGAGAGATTTTTACAGGTGAAGAGAGGTTTTATAAGTTGGTATAAAGGCTTGAAACCAATGTGGAGCGATTTATGAAGCTGTGAGAGAATCTCCTGAGCCTGAGCTTGTGGGAGGACATATAATCCCCACGACAGAAACCAGTCCCCTTGGGTAGTGGCCCCTTGAGCCAGAAGGGAATCTCGCTCTTCAGGTGAATAGTGTGGCTGGATGTGAGGTATAGCCAAAAGCTGTCTGCCTGGTGCTGGAAGTTGGGAGACCTGCTTGGCTTCCCTGTCTGCCTTATTATTCCCCTTGGAGATAGGATTTCCTTCCTTTTGATGACCTTTACAATGGATGATACTGGCTTCCTGTGGAAAGTGGGCAGCCTAGAGAAGTTGGAGGATCAGGGGTGCATCGATGATGGGGGATCCCTTGGTAGATAGAAATCCCTGTTCCTGTCAGATGGCTGCGTGAGAATGTAAAATGTGGTATGTGTATTTGGAGTTTGTGTATATGTTGGCCTGTTTTCCTTTTGCTAGGGTGAGGGCTCTAATGAGGGCAATAAATTCTGCCTTTTGGAAGGTGGCCCCTGGTGGCAAGGGGTTTGCCTCGATTATTTCTGTGTTGGAGGGTATAGCATATCCTGCCTTTGTGCCTCCCTGGCTTGTGGAGCTCCCATCTAGGAACCATACCACATCTGTATTAAGAAGGGGGTCCGGGGATATACTCAGAAAGTGAGGTTGTAATTGGTCTAGGATCTCGGGGCAGGAATGAGTGAGGACCTGTGTATAATCTGGGAGTAGGGTGGCAGGATTTAAAGGTGGGCTTTTCCCTATTTTAAAAAATGGAAGATTCAATGAATGTAGCATGGAATAATTGGACCCTACTAGGTGACAGGTAATTTATGGCTTTATAAGAGAGGAGGTCATGTAAGTGATGTGGGCAATAGAGAGCGGTGTCCTGCCCGAAGGTTAATTTTTTTGCTTTTCTGTGCCAAGAGTGGCTGCTGCCACTAGGGCATGCAAGCAAGTAGAACAGGCTGTAATGGCAGGGTCTAACTGTTTTGATAGATATGCTATAGGCCCAAAAGATGGCCCTTTATCCTGTCAAAAGTCCAAGGACAATTCCTTCCCTTTCAGTCACATATAGTTTAAAAGGATGGAATAGGTCAGGAAGCAACAGAACTGGTGTGGTAATGAGAGCTTTCTGTAGTTTCCTGAAGGCTGGGGTGATATTGATGGTAGGATCCAGGGGCTCATGGAGAGAGCCCTTTGCTGCCTCAGAGTAGATGAACCAGGAAGCTGAAACTGGGTATTCAAATGCAGAGGAACGTGATGAGACCTAAGAAGGACAAATCTCTTGGTTAGTGGTGGGAGGTTCTAGGATGGCAATGAGATCTGTTCTATTCAAAGTGATGGCCTTGTGATTAGGAGTCAAGTGAAGCCCTAAATAGGTAACAGAAGGGAGGGAAAATTGAACCTTGGTCGGAGATACCCTGTAGCCCCTTGAAGCCAGGAAGTTGAGTAAGGTGGCAGTATGTTGCTGAGACAGAGCATGAGAGGGACCAAAGAGGAGCAGGTCATCTACATACTGTAGAACTGTGCTGGGGCTGAGGTCGAGGGTGGCCAGTTCAGAGGCCAATGATTGGCTAAAGAAGTGGGGCCTGTCATGAAATCCCTGAGGCAGGATAGTCCAGGTGAATTGTTGGTACTGCAAAGTGTCAGGATTGGTCCAAGTAAAGGCAAAAAGGTCTTGTGAGTCAGCGTGGAGGGAGATAGTAAAGAAAGCATCCTTGAGGTCAATTACTGTAAAGTGAGTAGTGGAGGGGGCAATTTGAGATAGAAGAGTATAAGGGTTTGGAAAAATTAGGTGAACGGGCTGGACAGCTGCATTAATGATACAAAAGTCCTGCACTAGCCTATATAGACCATCATGCATGTGTACAGGGAGAATGGGGGTATTATAAGGAGAATGGGCAAGCCTTAACCTTTTCCAATCCAATTTTATGCAACCCCCATTCCTCCCAACTCCAATTTATTTTGGCCGGGAAAGAGGTTAGTGGATTTCTTACTGGTTTTTTTGTTTTTTTTTGGTTTTTTTGTTTTTGTTTTTGACAGAGAGAGAGAGAGAGGTACAGAGACAGAGAGAGAACTGAACTGGGGCACTCCCCAGTTCAGCACATGGGTCCGCACAGGCCGGGGCCGGGATTCGATCCTCGGTCCCCGGTGCTACAAAGTGAGCGCTTAACCCACTAAGCCATCCCAGATTCCCCAAGATTTCTATTACTATACTATAGTTTGAAAGGAGAAAGAAAAACATAATATGAACATAAATGGTGATTTATTTATTTATTTTCTTTACAATGTCGGACATTGTCTGATATCGGAGCAAAAGAGAAAAAGTACAATGTTGGATAAAGTCTGACATTGGGCTGGAAAGGGTTAAAAGGACCTCAGCTAGGAGTTTGTCAATAATGGGTTTGACACAATGAGATACCATCTTACACCTGTTAGAATGGCTATAATCAACAAGACAAGGGATAACAAGTGCTAGAGAGGCTGTGGACAAAAAGGAACCCTCATACACTGCTGGTGGGAATGTAAACTGGTACAACCACTATGGAAGGCTGTATGGAGATTCCTCAAAAAATTACGAATGGAATTACCATATGACCCAGCCATC
>PVKE010024957.1:0-23414 GCA_004027555.1 Craseonycteris thonglongyai
CAGTCTCCATAGTTACACATCATTCGTTTTTCCACATAGTTTCATTCCACAGGTGGGCGGGGCTGCACAGGGCAGGAACTGGGCCGGGGTCTTGCCCTAGTGAGAACTGAACTGGGGGCACTCCCCAGTTCAGCATATGGGTCCGCATGGGCCGGGGCCAGGATTCGATCCTCGGTCCCCGGGGCTGCAAAGTGAGCGCCTAACCCACTGAGCCATCCCGGCTTCCCCAGGATTAATAATTTTAACTACTAATACACTCTTTCCATTTAATTAGCCATAGTTTGCTTCACATGCTTGCAATGAAGTACTGAGACTAATACAAACAAAGTGGTTAATTTTATTAACAAGATAAGTAGTAGATAAAATGAAGGAAGTTGACCAGAAAATAGAAAATAAAATAAAAATATAAAAGGGTAAAAAAATGGAGAAAAACGATATGAATATTGGATATTATGAAACCAGGAGAGCTAACATCCATCTAGAGATTGTGGCTGAGTGAGACAGAGGGTGTCCGTAGTCCAGCTCTTTCCCTTAAAGGGCATGGGCATAGACTTACTCGCTGACAGATTCACTCATTCTGAGCTCCAGCAATTCTGTCCTTAGTTGTAGGACTTCAGTTCAGCTAGATGTCAGGCAGTTCTCAATGATGGTTGTTCTGTAGTTCAGTTGACCTGTTTCACCATCTTGACCAGTAATCTCTGTAATCACATTTGAAAAAGATCTTCCGCCTTGCCCTTGGTAAAGAGAGCTCTCATCTAAAAAACAAAGAGGCAAAAGTCATATATTCTTTGCTTTTGCGTTTCCAAACATTTAGGTTTTTAACAATTTAAGGATTATTCAAAAGTAATTTTGATTTGACTTGAGTTTTGCGTTAATCATTAATTTTATAATCTAATCCCCAATTACATAAATTGTTAATATAAAAATAAATTTTTATCCTCATAATAATAAATATTACTGGCAGTTTGTCACGTGGCAGGTCCTATTCTAGGCGTTTTATGTATCTCATTCATTTCTCGTAAAAACCCTGATCATAGTACTATAAGTATCCTCTTGTTTAGTGAAAACGAATGCCCAATATTGTCCTTGGTTGTGGGGTGGCAAGATCCCTTGCTCTTTTTTGCTAATACCCAGTAATCTGAGATGCTGCACATGGATAAATTTGAAAATGTTGGGATAGTGTGGGGTTGTCATCTAGCTATACCTTATATGTCTGATATTTATGATTGCTGTGTTCTGTTCATGAAACCTTTTTCTGCAACATTAAGTGGAGTAGCTGTAGGTCAGGACCCAGGGTATAGAAAGAGCACCTTTCCCTAATGGTGAAGAGGACTCGAGATCTAACATACTCCTTCAGATAAGCTGAGACTGGCATGAACGCTGTAATTCTTCTCCCTTCTGTACTCATGGAAGACATAAATAATTTCTCACTAAACTCTTTCTAAATTTGGACATGGTTTCAGGATATTTCGTTGTTGTTTTTCTCCACAATGCAGCACTCCAGACAGCAGCTCATTGAATGGTGGTGTCTCTCCCGGTGAAATCTATTTGCCCTCCTTAGTCCACAAAGCCCTTATTAAACATAATCCTTAGTTCTAGGCATTAGCATTTCATTAAGGTTTGGCTTCCTCCCATTCTCAGATAAATACATATGTTACAAAGTACTTTCACATGCATTGTCTTATTTTGTTAGCATAACAACCCTCTGAGCTGTCATGTATTAATATTTATGACATGCCAGGCACTATAAAATATATCAACTTCAGTCCTTCCAAGTTGGTACTATTTACCCATTTTATTGATGGTAATACAGGCTCAGAGAAGTGAAATGACTTGCAAAAGCTCAATAGTTGGTAAATAGCAGAAACCAGTGATCTTGGACCTCTTGCAGGGCAGGTTCTCAGTTTCTTTCAAACCCTGTAGCTGCCGCTAGGTTTCCAATCACTGGAGTAAATCCCAGTGCTTGTAGCCAGATGCCTGGGATAATGTTGTTTAATAGGAGTTCTGCCCCTCCCTGAACTTACTAGGTCTCCTATTGGGCCAACCACAGAGTTTAATAGTATTGCAGGTGTAATTATTTTTCTTACAAGTCCCAGATCTCTAGTTCTTAGAAAGACCTTTATATATAACTGGAAAATAAATTCCCCACACTGCTCTGAACCTGTGCAATGACTGCTGACAGCGGCTGAGTGAGTATAACTAAAGGGTTTATAGATGCCTAACCTCATATTAACAAAGTATCAAGGTGAATAAATGTGCAGACAGCTTCTCTTCAATTTTTTCGGACTCTGTCTTTGCCATCTTATATCTAAAGTATTGGGATCCTTACTAGCAAGGTATGTTTTAAAACAGAAACATGGTTATTATACCTAATTTTCTGTCTCTCTTAACTCTAGGTCTTGCAGTGAAAGTTATAATAGCTTTTCAGGGACTTCCTTGTATTGAAATTGTAACACCCAATTCATTTTTATCATCTTTCTCATTTTTGATGCAAGAGAAATCTATAACAATATATTATAAGTGTTGGCTTTTTCTTTAAAAAATCTTTCCAAGATATGCACTTAAATATTAGAAGTTATCTTGGGGGCAGGGGGATGTTATGTATGACAGTTGTTCAAATTACTTTTTTAAAAAAAGATTTACTTTATTGTTTTTGAGAGAAGGAGAGAGAGAGAGACAGAGAGAAAAGGAGGAGGGCCCAGAGCAGTCTCCATAGTTATACATCATTAGTTGTGATATAGTTTCATTCCACACAGGTGGAGGTGTACCCCACAGGGCAAAACTGGATTGGGGGGTCTCCCACATGGGAGGCAAGAATCTTCACCACTGTCCTGGTGGTTACCAGTTGTGCCACAGTTCAGCATGTGTGGTTATGCACCGGCCAGGGCTAGGATCCAATTGATCCCTGAATCTCACAGTTGCAAGGCAAGTGCTCAACCTGTAGAGACAGCCCAGCGTCACCTATTTTGGTTTTTATGTGTTTGCAACTAGGAAAAATGTTACATAAAAATGTATTTTGTTTTAGACAATGCTTTTTAAGATGGTTATGAATATCTCCATTTATGTAATGGGAAAATACATGTGCCCAGTAATGTCTGAACCTGTAATATTTTTATGTTAAGCAAATACAGATACACAATAAAAATACAAAACAAAATTCAGATGAATTTTTAAGCAAAAACAGGTATGTTCAGAGCTATTGATATTTGCAAATTTAATTTATATTATACCTGTAACTACTTCTTTGCCAATAAGCGTATTTCCTTATAGCACTTGAGAGGAAAAATTTGAGGAGCTCTGTGTGTGTAAGGGGAGTGAATACTCAGCCACAACTGAGAGGAATGTTCTAATGAGAATTTTCTATACTGATAGTAATAGAAATAATGACCTCCGAGATCCCTTTTAAATCTAAGGTTTCTAAACATCTTTTAAGAAGCAGTCAGGGTCTTGAAAAAAAAAAAAAAGGCAAGGAAAAAAACTTAGATTTCTGGTTTCGAGGTTATTATACCTCAAGAAAGATTATTTATGTTAACTAGCATCCAGATATAGTGTGACTTCCTTTTCTTACATATCAGATCAGGTCATAAACTAAATGATGTTTTTCAGGGGCAAAACATCCCTTCTTCAGTTGCTACAAGAAGTTCATGGTGTTCACCCACATGCTCAAAACTATATAGATCAACTCTCTAGTTGATGTTTATGGAGATCAGAGCTTATATTTAAGTTTCAGATTCTTCGCTCAAATTTATTTGCTTTGCGGACCAGGATCTATCTTCTTGTAACCTTAGAGCATGGTGAAGCAAAAGTGGTTATGGCCGTAGATTCCCCACATTCACCCCGAGGTTCCAGAATTTGCTAGGAGAAGGGATGGGGCTCAGCATATGGTTGTACTCATGGCTATGATTTGTTATGGTGAAAGGATCCAGAGAAAAATCAGCAAAGGGAAAAGACAGAAGGGCCCAAGTTTGGGGGGATGGGGAGTGGGAGGGGGGTGAAGAGAAGCCAGGTACAAGTTGCCAAGGGTACTTGCCCAGTGAAATTACAAGGGACACACTTAGATCTCCTAGCAACAAGTTGTGACAACACATGTGAAGTGCTGTCAATCAGGGAAGCTCATTAGGGACTCGGCACCTAGGAGTTTTATTGGGTGCTGGTGACATGCCCTTTTGCCAGGCAGGTAGCCAAATGCTAGGCTCCCAGAGGGAAAACAGGTGTTCAACCTAAACCGTAGGGTTTGCACGAACAGTTTAGGCACAGTGAGCCATTTTTATCCATTCATGGTGGGAACTCTTGCAGAAATCTAAGTTGCTGGAAGGCAGCCAAAGGCCGACCTTGCAGGCTGAGCATTCTCAGGGTAGCAGTTTAGGCTGATGATGTGCATTCTTTTCCGCACAGAGGTCCTTGCAACATTTTCTGAGGAAGAGCTCTAGTCTTGCTCGCGAAGGAAGGACTTCTGGCTCTTGTCTTGTAGTTTTTGGAGTGGGTGTACCAACTCTCCGAGCTTTCCTTGCTCTCTAGACTAGAAAGCACGGGGAGAATTATAGGAGGAGAATCAGTAGGAGGATTTCTTTTTTAAACCCTTCCAATGGGACCAAATAAGTAGAGGCTTGTCCACATAAGCATCATAGCTTGGCCCAGGTAAATAGCCATAAGAGAGATGCCTCACCACAACCCAGTGTCTGCCTTAAGTATGTGTTGGAGCAGAAAAATATACATGTGCAAGAGCCCCGGTAAGCACTTAGAGGCATCCTGCTGCCGTCCTGCCAGGGGCTAAGTGCTGATTTCAGGTTTAATACACAGTCATCACATAAAACAATGTTTACTTGCCAGGATCCTATTGTGGCTGACTGGTGCAGCTCCCTTGTGTTCCTTCCCTTCTTCGCCTGAATGCTCCATCTAAGGCGGTAGGACATGCCTCTCAGGCCTTTTCTCTGCCTTCTCCACAGCTCTGGGTCTGTCTTCAAGTGTATCTCTTAGAGTTCCATCACCTTAGTAATGAGAGTTTCCCTAGTTTCCTTCCTCCATTAGTTGCGATGGCCTCTTGGGAAATCTTGGCTCTATTTAGTTATCCAGTAAGAGAACAGTGTAGGGAGAAAGAAAGAGGTAGTCAGGAATCACCCTTGAAAAGTTGAATGGGTAGGACTTGATGAAGGATGGTAAGTAGCTGACCAGTCAACCTTCTCACCTTGGCGGAGAGCATGAAGGCATTTTTTCTTGATGTGTCCAATAGAGCAGCGGTCCCCAATCTCATTGGCATCAGAGACTGGTTTTATGGAAGACAATGCTTCCACGGCCCTGGGGTGGGTGTGTGTGTGTGAGGGTGGTATCGGGATGGTTCAAGCTCATTACATTTACTGTGCACGTTATTGCTGTTATTATTGCATTGTAATAGATAATGAAATAATAATGGGCATGCCACAGCACAGACTAAAATAAGCGTTGGAATTTGACTTAAAACCTGCCACCAGATGCAGCTTAAATGTCATTTGCCACAGTCACTGATAGGGTTTTATATGACTCTGCAAGCAACTGATTGACCATGGACATGAATATAGCTGACCCTTGAACAACATGGGCCTGAACAGTGTCGCCCCACTTATCCAGGGAGCTTTTCCAATAAATACGGTTGGCCAGTTGTATCTGCAGATTTTGCATCAGGGGATTCAACCCACTGCAGGAGGAAAACAGCATTTTGGCATTGCCAACCGCAGATTCCCCACCACGGATTCCCAACTTCGTATGAAAAGTACTGTTTTCAATCCACAGTTGGTTGAGTCATGGATGTGAAGGGCCAATGACCGAAAGTGACAGTGGACTTTCAACTGTGTGGTGGTTGGCACCCCTAACTCCTGCGTTTTTCAAGCCTCAACTCTAAGTACTTGAATTTATGGGAAAAATAACTGTCACCTACCGCACTGGATTGTTTGTGTTTGTGTGTAGAAGGTACATTGATCTTGGGTGAGGTGCTGATTAATTTGTGTCTCAGAAGCGATGTTCTTTGTGAGGGACCAACATGCGACTTGGGAACATGCTCAGGATTGTCAACATATGGGGTTTTGTAATCCGCATGTGGCGGCTGCATCTTTCCCTTTGTCTACATACTCCTAAGTTTTCATTCTCTTGTGTCCAGAATAAAGTTTTCCATACTACACCTTCACCGGAGTATAGACACATAAAGGAGGTGGAATACGCTGATTCTTAAAGGGCCTATAGACAGTTTTGAGCAGCAGATCAAGGTCAAAGCTGTGTATTTCATGAAATAGCCTGTGGTAGTAGCCTTGGGTAATGAGGGCCTGACACTGGGTGGTAGTAGTAAGAATGGAGAAGAGGAATAGAGAGCCATGCTTGCGGTGGGATTATGAGGGGGTGATGATTCCATAAGGAGAGCCAGAACCTGCATGAAGTCCTGTGGCTAAGCTGCTATTATTGGGGATAGTTTATGGAAGAAGAGAATGAATTTATTTGAGTTTGAAGCACTTATGAGACATAGAGGTGTAGAGAAAAGTCTGTACAAAGGAGATGGGTTTTGGCAACAGCTTTTCTCTCCAGAACGACTCTTAAAAGCCAGGTTACTGATACAGAAAGAAAGGAGTCATTCCTGGCTGTTCCTCCTGATTAGGGCCAGGCATGCAGAGATTAAGGTAATTACTTCCTTAAGTCAGTTTATTAGCCTTGCAATTGCCAGTGGAGGTTCAAGGCATGTAGGAGACGGGACGTGAGTTCCACAGCTGAGGGGTGGGGAAGCCCTCCTACCCCCAGCCCTGGGCTGGCTGGACGGAGCGGCTCTCCTGTTCTCTTGAATCCAGATTTGGTTTCCTGAGGAAAAGAGAAAGGATCTTCTTTCAGCTACTCAATGAGCAACTTTGGAAAACTGGGTATTTATTTAACTTTCGTTTGATAAATATTTATTGAGCAAATGTTTATCATGATATATAAGACATACTTCTTGAGGTTGGGGACACTCAAGTCTAGAGCAAGGGTGTCCAACCTTTTGGCTTCCCTGGGCCACATTGGAAGAAGAACTGCCTTGGGCCACACATAAGATACACTAACACTAACGATAGCTAATCAGCCAAAAAAAAAAGAATTGCCAAAAAAAAAAAAAAAAGTCTCGTAATGTTTTAGGACAGTTTAAAATTTTGGGTTAGGTTGCATTCAAAGCTGTCCTTGTCTGCACGCAGGCCGTGGGTTGAAAAGCTTGCTATAGAGAATAAAACACAGCCCCTACTTCCCTTAGACTTACCTTACAGAGGCAGGGAGCTGGTGAGTCAATACATACAGGAGTGGATGATAGGATGACCAGAAAAAGCATGTCCAGGAAGCTGGGACAGCGAGTGCAAAAGCTTTATAGCAGGAGCGAACCCAGGTTCGTTGAGTGAGGCCTTTGTGGAAAAAGTCATAAATCGCTCTTTTGGACCATCACCCCTGAATTTCTCAGTTACTGAGTGAACAAATTCTCTGTGAGGGGCTACCCAGCTGCTGGGTGTGGCGCTGAGCCTGCTCTGTTACAAGAAAACCAGCCTGGCCTCCAACTTGAGGATTTTTTTTCTTCCAGCTCAAATGCTCTGGGAGGTAAGTTCCATCTAGTGGCAAAGTGAAGAAACATACTTGGTACCCTGAGAAGGAGTGGAAGGCAGCCCAACCTTCCATTCTTTTGGCTATGAAATCACTCCAAAAATGTGAATAGTTCCCACTCTCACAAAAATCAAAATTGACCCATTAGTCCAGAAAACTTTGCAGTTGTTTTCTGACAGAAGATGCCATTACTTTGACATCTACTTGGTCTTTTACCCATGTTTCTACAATTAAATCTTCACAGCAACGCTGTAAATTGGGTGTTTTTCTTACGTACTCTCTTTTTGAACATGAAGCTATCTGAAGGTTAAATTACTTTTCCGTTGTCTGAAAGATTTAAAGATTTATTTTTTTATTGTTTTTGACAGAGAGAGAGAGAGACAGAGACAGAGAGAAGAGGGAGGGCCCAGAACAGTCTCCATAATTGCACATCATTGGTTTTTCCACATAGTTTAATTTCATAGGTGGGCACAGGACTGCACAGGGCAGGATCTGGGCCGGGGTCTTACCCCGGTGAGAACTGAATTGGGGGCACTCCCCAGTTCATCATATGGGTCTGCACAGACCAGGGCTGGGATTCAGTTCTTGGTCCCTGGGGCTGCAAAGTGAGTGCTTAACCCACTGAGCCATCCTGGCTTCCCCCCAAAGACTTTAAATATCAGAGTTTGCATTTTGCCCTGGTTTGTCTTAGGACAGACTTGCGTTCATTGCCTGTGGGTTGCTCTGAGCACTTGGTAAAATAACTAGTTCTTAATTGTTCAGAACCAAGTCCATTCGAACTGTGTGAACCCAAGTCAACTGGGTTTTGTTATGCAGGGGTGCTCAGGAATATTGTTACCATAGGCAGAAAGAACAGGGCCCCCAGGGAGAGAGGGGGAGGAAGGGAAGAGGAGATGCAGGAGGCAAAAGAGAGAGATCATTCCTAAAAAAATGTGCGGCTACAGCTCCTTGTAACACTAGGACTAACAGGGAGAAGTCAACTCAAGTTAACTATCAGCTCAACATAAAGAGCTTTCTAGCAATTAGACTTGTCTCTGTGGCACAGGACACCTTAGCAAGCTGATGAGCACGGGGGGCTGAGAGGAAATCGATGTGTTTTGTTTGGCGCAGGTTCATGGCTTGTAAATATTTGCATTTAAATGTGTTGTCTGGGAGTTCTTTCCAATTTGTCATGGTCTCCCACAAGCACATTGCCTAGTTCACACATCTACCAGTACCTGTCTGGCCTGGTAGGCATTTGTATATTGGATAGGCTAATGATATTTAAAAGTACTTTATATTAATTTGTTTTCAGTCAGAGGATCAATATAAATAACTGTTCCTCCATTACCATAAACTTTTTTTGTATACGATAAATAAAATTATAAGAAAGAAAAAAGATAATAACAATAACTGACATTTACTAAATACTATCAATGACCATAAGCTCTGATTTTCCCAGTTTTGCCCTTGTTTAATGCCTGTTTTTCCTGCCCAATCATTAATACAGCCCTCTTCCACCTTTAAAAGCGTCTCTCACTCTAGCTTCCTCCCGTCTCTCTCCTGCTCAGGGGCCAGCCTCTCCTATTAGTTTCTTGACTATCAATCACTTAGAAAATTTCAATAGATAAATAAGCATATGTACATACATATACAACCTTTCTAAAAAAAAGAAATAATTAGGAGCACATTATATTGTACACCATTCTTGACCTTGCCTTTTTCTCAGTGTCTTTAAAACTTTTTGGTAATACACAGTCAACTGTTAAATGTTAATTGAACACGACAGGTTTTTTTTTTTAATTTATGTTAAAATGATTATAGACACACAGGAAATTGCAAAGCTGGTACATTTCCCCCAATGGTTACATTTTGCACAATTATATTACAATACCAAGGCCAGGAAACTGACATTGGTACAATGTTCATATATTATTCTGTCATTTTATCAGATATGGAGCCTTTATGTAACCACCACTAAAATCAAGAACTCTCTGGTGTGACCCTTTGAAAGTTACAGCTGCTCTCTTCCTCCCAACCTCCCACCATCTCGAAACCTGGTAACCACAAATCTGTTTTCCTTCTCTATCATTTTGTCATTTAGAGAATATCATAAAATGGAATCTAATAGTATGTGACTTCTTGAGATTGGCTTTTTTTTTTTCCCCTTCAGCATAATGTCTTTTTAAAATCTGTCCAAGTAACGTTGTGTGTATTAGCAGTTCAGTCCTTGTAATTGCTGAGTCATGCTCCGTGGTATGGGTGTACGACAGTTTATTTAGCCATTCACTTTTTGTTGTTGAGGGACATTTAGATTATTTCCAGGTTTTGGCTATTACAAATAAAGCTGCTGTGACAATCATTTACTGGTTTTATATGACCATAACTTCCCATTTCTCTGTTACAGATGTTCAGGAATGCAATTGCAAGATTATCTGCAAGATGTTCTTTTTTAAAACACTGCCAAACTAATTTCTCAACTGTAGCATTTTACATCCTTACTAGCAATGTATGAGAGATCAGTTTCTCCATACTTCCAGCATTTGGTATTGCTACTATTTTTCATTGCAGCTGTTCTAACAGATAGTGAGATCTCATCGTGGCTTTAATTTGCATTTTCTTAATGACTATTGGATACCTTTTCCTGTGCTTTTGGCTGTCCATACAGCCTTCTTTGTGAATTGTCTCTTCATATCTTTTGCCCATTTTCTAATTGAATTCTTTTTTTAATGAAGCTTTTTTCAGATATGTGATTTGCAAATATTTTTCCCCAGCCTGTAGCTGATTTCTTTATCCTCTTAACAGGATTTTGCATGGAGCAAAAGTTTTTAATTTTGATAAAGTTTTGAAGATCTTTTTTATAGTAACAATATGTTATGTTATTCTTTTTAATACTTGCATTGTATTTAGTTGTATGGATGTATATCATTTATTTCATTAGTCCTTTATCTATGTACATTTGGTTGTTTTCAAAAATTTACAATAAAAAACAAGAGGGCAATAATTTTACGTGAATATTCAACTTCATGTGTATGTGCAATTATATCCTTAGAATAAATTTCTGAAAGTGGTATTGACTAGATCAAAAGACATGTGAATTTTAATTACCCATCAATTACATTGCAATAGTTTACATCTGTAATTGCAGTACATGAGAAGGCCTTTAATCTATAATCTCATTACTATGTATTAGGACATTAAAAAGCAAACAAATAACTGATAATCTGAGATATTTTTTAAAAAGCATCATAATGCTGTTTATCTTATTTCTTTAGTTATGAGTGAGCTGGAGTGTAGATTCATATGTAAACCTTCCTTCCACTGTCCATGAACTGCTCTTGTTATTTGATCATTTTTTAATTTAGTCAGTGATCATTTTCTTACTGATGCTCAAAGAGCTTTCAATATTAAAGAAGGGACCAATCCCTTTCCAGATGCAAATATGGTTTTCTGTTTTGCCTTCTTTGGAGTGTTTTTGCCATGGAAAAATTTACAATATTATTTGGTCAAATTGGGCAGGTTTTCCTATCGTGATATCTTGATTTGTGATTTACGGTGAAAGCAAAAAATTTTTTTTTAATTCTCCCACGCTTTCCCTTGGTCACCCAACATTTGGAATGTAGTCTAAAACACCAAGTTCAGGAGATACAGATTTTTTTTAATTCAAAGTGCTGTTTGGAGGACCCCACATGGGCATGAACTGGGAGCTCCTTGGAAGTGAATACTCTTAGGCCCACCCCAAGACCAACTTGCATCAGAATCTGCATTTTACCAAGCTCCCCGGGTGATTCATATGCACAGAAAGTTAGAGAAATACTGGAGTAGGTGTGTATTAGACAGTAGTCAGACCCCACAGGATAGACGAAAGGGCACATTTTCAGCTCATGGACTTTCATGGACTTCACTAGGTGGCACGTAGAGAATTTTAAATAGCTTTTAAAATTCACAGATTTAAATTCAAAAAATTGTGAAAACCAGCCTTGACCTGCTGGGTCTACTCAGCTGAGGATCAGTTGTATGAGAAGTTTAGAGAGAGCTAACCCAGGTTGGTATTTAGGAGGGTAGGGATCACAGAATGTCTAGCTGTGTGATCTGATTTTATCCCGTTTCTAGTTGTTGGTTTCAACATTCTCTGGAGGGCAGAGCCTGATATTTTCTTCCTAATAACCCCAACCTGACTGATTCCTACCAAGGCCTAGGAATGGGGTTTGGAATTTCCCTGGTGGAATTATGCTCAGTAGTCACAGCCTAATCCAAGCTCAACCCAGTAAGCACCCTCTGTAGGCTGCCCCAGGGCTGCCAAATCTGGAGATGTATTTCCAGTGCCTTCTGCTTCTTTCACGCAGAGCGCAAGGGGTGGGAAATGGAGAAAGTGACTAATGGCAACCTTCGTTGGGCAGGGAGAATAAATCAGGAATCATCTCACTACCATGTCCTTCCTATTACCTCCTCAGCTAGTCAGGCATCATCTCTATAGAGAGCAAAATACTGCCTTTGTCTTCAGACTGTTCTTGTTAGTGAGCTCCCTTTCCAAGTAGTTTTTCAAATTGATTTAATGAGGGTCTTGCTGCTTCAGATTCCTGAGCCCTCAGACTTCAGGTGGGTGTCGGTATTTTCTGGGGAAGATATTTCATAATGGGCTTTAAGCACTCACTTTGGTGTTCCAGCCCCTTAGGGCCAGCCAAGGGAGTTGGCTGTTTTTCTTGGAGATCGAGGGCTTGCTTATTAGGAAGCCTGAGTGCGTGGGAGGCTGGCTGCTGTTTGGGAAGCATATGGCACACAAATGGAGACTGTTGGACAGAGGCAGGCACCAGTTGCTTTGCTCCAAATCCTAAAGCTGAATTTCCAGAGCCAGACCCAAGAACAGTCACAGGAATGGGGGCTCTCTACTTACGTTCCTTGGTCTTGCTTTCTCTGTTCCCGGATCTTCAGCATTGTAGCCACAATGGAGTTAGAAGAACAAAAAGGACAGGCAAGTCCTGGGTGGGGAGGAGGGGTTGGTTTGTGGCAATGGACGGTATAGTGGCTTCTGCATCAATATCACCTGAGAACTTTTTAGAAAGACAAGTTATCCTGCCCCACCCACCCAAGACCTACTGAATCAGAAAGTCTAGGGATGGGGACCAACAATCTGTTTTAACAAGCCCTCTAGATAATTTTGATGCACCCTAACATTTGAGAACCACTGTTTTAGAAAGTCGGTGCTACTCAAAGGGAGTGTGGGGCCCGGAGTCATCTGGGAGCTAGTTAGAAACGAGAATCAGGCCCTGCCTTCCTGAGATTCTGATTTAGTTGGCCTGGGCAGAGGAGTCAAGTTATTAATCATTTAAAAAGCTCTCCAAGTGATTCTAATTGTGCATTGCTATGGGCTGAATGTTTGCAGCCCCCCCATCCCCCGCCTAAATCCTTATGTTAAAGTCCTAATCCCCAATGTGATGGTATTTGGAGATAAGGCCTTTGGGATATAGTTCAGGTTATATTATATCATGGGAGTAGGGCCCTGATGATGGGATTCATGCCCATATAAAAAGAGGAGGAGACAGGAAATCTCTCCCCATGTCCTCTTGGCTCTCTGAGGACACACACCAAGAAAAAAACATGACCTGAAAGAGAGCTGTCACCAAGAACTTGACCGTGTCGGCATGCTGATCTGCCAGCCTCCAGAACTGTGAGAAACACATGCTCGTTGTTTAAGCCACCCAGTCTATGGTGTTCTGTTACAGCAGCTGGACTGACTAAGGCATGCAGCTAGGATTGAGAATGACTGCTCAGAGGAAGAAAATGGTAAGTGCAATGTATGTTTCCAGGAGAAAAAGTGATTCCTTCCTCACGAATATTAAAGGATAGAAATTATCCTTTGCAGTTGTATTGGCGCTCAGTTAGAAGAGCTCAGTCATTATATTCTCTCCAAGGAGGCGGAGGTTTCAGTTTCAGCAGTACAAGATGGTGTGCACGAGTTGGGCCAGATGTTATAAGTGGCACCACATCAGTCAATGGTACGTTCAAGTTCCCTCGAGCGCATGAAGCAAAGAACTAACAACAAGCTACTTGGTAGCTTGCAGATGAAGGCCATGAAAAACTGAAATGGGAAATAAGAAAAGGAGGTCCCAGCAGCCCAAATTCAACCCCAACCCACTCCAGGTTCAGCGCCTAAGGACAAAGGTGGGCAGGTCTTGGGATGAGAGGTGTTGGGATTCAGCCTGGGCTCTGCCTGAGGGCTGAGGGCTGAGGTTAGCTGGGAGAGAGGCCCAGTTCCGGGGGGAGGGCAAAGCAGTGCTGGGCACACTTCAGGACTGTCTTCACCCACTGGCTCATGATCTGGCCTTGCAGCCTCCCTGGGGATCGCTAGCCTCTTGATTACTCAGCTTGTGTATTTGTGATGTCTTTAAGAAAGGCTCAGCGCTGTGAATCTGTGAACATTTGCTCCCACGCAAGGCTTGTTTTCAGTGTCTTATAAACCTGGGGCTGCCTGGCAGTCCTGTCTTTGGGTGTTAAAGACTGAATTTACCAAAGGCTCCTCTTCTTTGGATTATGCAAAGCAGTAAGTTGAACCTTAATACTCCTCAGACCACCACAGGTACTCCAGGCTTGTGTCCCATGGAATAATGGTGACATAAAGGCCCACCTTGGAAGTGTGACCCTGAGGTCGTTTAACTCAATCTAATGCATATTTCTTGAGGCTTTCTAAGAATTACACACTATACTAAGTATAAATCTGCCTAAGGCATAGTTCCTACCTTTAAGAAAGGGTTAGTTAAGGCTAAAACAAACAATTACCATCAACAACAACAACAACAACAAAAGAAGAAAGAAGGCAAAGAATGTTATATAGGAGAGATTTGTAGTTAAAAGGACACAGAACCACCAGCCAGGGTATCTAAACATAAATACCATTTGTGTTAGCAGTTCATTGTATATCTTCGCTTTCTTCTCTGGAAAATGGATTTATCACCATCAGCATCTTCTTTCTTACTGCCCAGGGGTATCTTGAAAATCAAATAAGATCCCAGATGTGAAAATAATTCATGAAATACAAACGTCATCACTTTGTCATACGTTGCAAATCACTTGCAATCCGCTGTTTTTAGTTGTTTTTATTACTGTGAAATAAGGGAGTCCCAGACTGAGGGCTGGAGCGCTGAGACACAGCGAGTTTCCTCCAGTGTCCTTGACAATTACATCTAAGCAGGAACATCTTCATGGAAGGACATAGGGTCCAGGATGATCTAGGTTACTAGCTTCTGTTACACAGTGTGTTGTAGGCTTGCCTAATGGGGAATGTACCATGTTCCTTCTTTTTTCTTGACACACAATTAAGAAAATAAACCACAGCAACCGTGAAATTAGAACTTTGGTAAAACACATTGCAGAAGAACCAGGAAGCACGTTGCAATGGAGCCTGCTGGGTGAGGCTGCAAGTTTGGGGGTGAGCAGGAGCCTCGGGTTCTTAGAGGTAAAAAAGATACATGTGTGCCTGGAAGTTTTGTTTTGTTTTGTTTTGAATGGTGGTAAGTCAAGGCATGATGGAGGGTGAGAATATTTATTCACCGTAAGAAGATAGAAAATGAGAATATATGACACAAGATTTGGATCCTGACCTTTTTCATGTGATGTTGGGCCAGAAAAATAATCTCTCTAAACCTCATCTCTTCGTTTATAAAAATGCAACAATATCCACCCTTATATGATTGTTATGAAGATAAATGAAATACCATCAAGTAGCTAGCATAATGTATTTAATAAGTAGTCACTATTATGATGGTTATTTAGAGTCCCTGTAAAATGAGGACTAGCTTGCAGGTAAACTATCTTTAACAGTGAAGCAAAGGGCTTAAAAATATAGGAACTCCTTTTCCTCTTGAGTTGCAAACAGGATTCGCACCCCATTCCGATAATGTGCTGTTCTTGCCACATTAGCAGATGTTAGCAGGATGCTTTCCAAATTTGGATGCAATGATTGAGGTGGAAAATGATCAAGTGAGGTGTTTGCTGTTTTTTTAAGGAAATGTTGCCTCTCATTTAAACTTTATGAATTGATTCTATTTTGAGTCTCCCATATTGCGTCCTATTGGGTGAACTCATCCAGACGCGGACTAACACGGAGGCTCGTGCTCAGCCTGCAGGGGGCAGCACCTACCGCCCGTTCTCAGCAGAGGACCAATGGCAGGCAAACAGGCCCAGCGCTGGCACAAACTCTGTTTTTCCTGAGCTTTAATCATCCTTGACATATTAACATTCTTTTGCTTGTGATTTTGCTACCTTGAGTGGAATGTGGAGTTCCTAAATGCAAAAGCTTTGCTCTTTTGTATAGTACTGTATCCCACCTCTTAAAAGAGAGCCTGGCACATAGTAGGCACGCAAATATGTGTTGAATGAAAGACTGCGCCTCAACAAACAGAGTGTCCATCTGACTTACAGAAGGCATTGAACGAATACATATTGAATAAAAGCGACCGATTAAGTGTTACGTGAAAATTAACACAGTGCTGTCTTAGTTGAAATTCATGTCCACGTTTTCTAACACACCACTCCTGAGAAAAATCACATTATTTGAAGAGTCTTAAAATTTATGATTCATTTTCAAATATGATTCCTTAAAACTCTTAGTATCATGTTTCCAGCGGCCTTTTTGACTCATTTAATTTCCGTTTCATCTCCATAAATTTGCATAGTTGAAATGTTCCCTGTTTGACTCTTTTTGCTTCTTTTTTTTTTTTTTTTTTTTCGGTTAACTTAACTTTTATTTTACAACTTTGATTACATAAGATACCATCTTGTATTTAGAACCAGGGATAAGTAGACATGTAAAAACCTGAGGCTAGGAAAAATCTCCCTCCAGTAAACCGAGCTCTCGGTTGCATGTGCCCCTTAAACATTAAGCCTTTGTGAAATACTAATTTATACAAATTGGAAATTATAGCTACGTGCAAATCTGGGTGGTGGCGACTGGCCAGTCTGGGGAAGGGAAGGTGGCAGAGTTGGCCTAAGGGAGAGTCCAACAGCACCAGAGCCTGATCTTTTCCAAACAGTGTCTTTTTGCTTCTAAGTTTTAAAATTAGTTCAGGAAACTTAAAAAAACTCTGAATTCAGTTTGTCAAAAAATAAAACAACCTTGAAAATAAATGCTTGCACTATCTATTACTAATAAAATTGAACTCTATCATTCAAAAGAGAATTATTAACTCATTAAATTTCAAGATTAAAACCAAATCTGGCTTTATACGTCAATTAAACAATAAACACTACATGAAACTATAAATAGAGGTCAGACAGAAACATGTTTTCTGTTCTGGAAACTCCACTTTCAGGAAGTCTTAAAGTCTGTATTGACTATCTTGTTTGTACTTTTTTATATTTCCTAAGAAATATAAAATATTTAAGAAATATAAAATATAAATCTAAGTCACTCAAGTTCTGAGTGATTTATATCATGAATAGCTGAAATTTTATTTCCCTATGGAAACTTCAGAAAAAAAACCTTCAGATAGATAGTGGTATCTGAGTAGTGACTGAATATATAATTGACATTTATGAATTTTGACATTTATAATTTTATGATCAATTTAAGTATGTTAAAGATATTTTTTAGTCATTGATCCTTCTTTTTAAGATTCTGTATATGTGAAGACAAACAAGGGGTTGAATTTCAGCCTAAAGATATGTCTTGTATTAAAAATAATTTCAAGACCAAAAAAAAAAAAATCTTTTTATTTCCTCTGGGACAAATGATTCATTTGAATTCATCAGGTCTTAGGAAAGTCTACTGTGATGAACAATAGAAAGTTTATGTTGAGTTTTCCTTTGTCCTCAGGCAAGAAGAAATTCAAATACATTCTCTCAGTGTGAGTTCATTTCTGTTTCATGTCAGCTGCTCAGGTCTCCAGAATAAATAACTACTGTCAACCATTTTGTTCATGCGTGTTTTTAAGTCTGTTTCTTTCTTTTATGACTTGATCATAGGCCCTTGAGAAAACCAGGAAGGACACAGTCAACTGTAACAGAGTTGTTTTTCTAGTTCATTCATTGCTGGTAAGTATAAGATAAAGCAGAAAAAGAATTGGTTCATACCTTATTCCAAGTTTTAGAAATTCTGAGATCTACTTTTAGTTTTTCCAACTATTGATACTTTTGGATAAATTGCTTAACTTAATTACGACTTACACTTATGGAGCAATTACTACGCCTTAAGTACTGATCCTATGTGCCATATGTGACTAGTTGTTTAGTTTCTGGACAACCCTATGAGCCTGGGTTTCTTACTGCCTGTCTTCATCTCACAAACGAAGAATCTGAGGCACGGAACAGTCAGCCACTCGCCAAAGTTTTCACAGCTCCTCGGCAGAGGACTGGGCCACGAGCCCAAGTAGTCTGTAACCGAGCCCGTATTCTCACCGAGACTCCAGTCTAGCAAAGGGAAATCAAAACATCTTCTCTAGGAAGCACAGTGAAATTGAATTTTGGTACTTTTCTCTAGGAAAAAAATACCTTCCCAAGCTGCTTTTCCAAGAAAGGTGTGGCCCTCATGGTGTGTTTGAGAGACAAAGAGATAATAAAACCAAAACTATGTCACAACTAATGATGTGCAACTATGGAGACTGCTCTGGGCCCTCCCCGCTTCTCTCTCTCTTTATCTCACGTACCTTCTCTCAATTAAAAAAAAAAAAAAAAGAACAACTTAAAAAGAGACAATAAAACAAAATTACTGCTTAATTTTTTTATATGCAGTTTTAAAAATAATCAAATAGGAAATTGGTTTTCTCAGAGAGGGCAAAGCAGTCAAACAGAAGAACAGAAGGCTGGGGTCTGGGGAGAAGTGACTGGGAAGATGACCTGGGAGGTAGGTTGGTGAAAGTTCATTAAGAATAAGGATTTTGGGGAAGCTTGGATGGTTCAGCAGATTGAACACTCACTTTGCAGCCCTGGGGACCGAGGATTGAATCCCGGCTGCAGCCCGTGTGGACCCATATACTGAACTGGGGTGTGCTTACCATGTGGGAGGCCCCTAGTTCAATTCTTGCAAGAGCCTATGTGTCAAGAACTGATGATGCACAACTATGGAGACTGCTCTGGGCCCTCCCCCTTCTCTCTGTCTCTGTCTGTCAAAAATAAATTAAATAAATAAATAAATAAATAAAAATAAATTAAAAAAAAAAGAGAATAAGGATCCCCACCCACACCCTTCATACCCCCGCCATCCCCAGTTGCTTGGTGGAGGGTCTCAGAATCCCCATAAGATTTTGGAAGTCAAGTTTATATAAATCTGAAAAGATTATACTATCATAGGTATTTATGCTATAGAACTGAGCTTGCCCAACATTTGAGACTCAGCTACATCTGGAGGACTGAGTTATACTACCCTTTTAAATAAGCAATATTAAAATAGAATTAATATATAATAAAATGTACTAATTTTATGTGTATAATCTTAAAAAATATATTCAGGAGTATCACCACCAACATAATTATTATGTAGAACATTTCCATCACTCATGTTCCTTTGTAGTCCCTTCTGTCATTTCTGGCCCCTGGCACCCAGTAAGCTGCTTTCTATCATTATTTATATTTTTGCCTTTTCCATGTTTTCCCATAAGTGAAATCGTATGATATATAATCTTTTGTGTCTGGCTTCTTTCATTTACCATAATGCTTTTGAGCTTCATTCATATTGTTGCATGTATCTATTGGTCATTTGTTGCTTTTATTGCTGAGTAGTTCCCACTACTTGGATGTACCACAGTATGTTCATCTATCTACCAATTGATAGATATTTAGGTTGTTTCCAGTTTTTGTTTTTACAATTTTTAAAATTTTAAATTACATTTGACATACAGTATTATATTAGTTTCAGGGATTGTTTCCAGTTTTAGTTATCATAAATAAATCTATCATGAATGTTCATGTACAACTATTTATGTAAACATATTTTCATTTGGGGAGGTAAATATTTAGGTGTGGGATTATTGACTCACATGGTAAATGTATGTTCAACTTTATTAGAAATGGCAAAAATCTCTACCCCTTCTCTCTGTCTGTCTCTCTCCCCGACCTTCTCTAAAACAATAAAATAAATCTTAAAAAAAAAAAAATGAAATGGCCAAACTATTTTCCAAAGTAGGTGTATAATTTTTCACTCACCAGCACGGTAAGAGAATTTTAGTTACTCTACAGCTTGTCAACACTTGGTGTTTTCAGTCTTTTTAATTTTAACCATCTTGTGGGTGTATGGTGGTATCTTATTTTGTTTTTAGTTAGCATTTTCCTAATGGTAAAGGTGTTGAACTGCTTATATTGTCACTCATATAGCAAATATTTTGGTTATTTGAAAATGTTGAGCTGCTTGTCTTTTTGTTTTTGCATTATAAGAGTTCTTCATATATTCATAATACAAGTCCTTTATTATATATACTAGGGCTGTCTGGAAAGTATCCAGCCATTAATCATTACCATTATATTGACTGGACATCCCTCATATATACATGTATTGACATATATATATGTTTTAAGATTTATTTTATTGTTTTTGACAGAAACAGAGACAGAGAGAGACAGAGAGAAGGGGGAGGGCCCAGAGCAGTCTCCATAGTTGACCTTCATCAGTTTTTGACATGGTTTTGTTCCACACAGGCAGGCAGGAGCAACTCAGGGCAGTAACTGGGCTGGAGGCCTCCAGCATGGGAGGCACACCTCCTTGAGCCAGGGGCCGAACGGGGGGGCGAGAACCAAACTGGGGGCCTTCTGCATGGGAAGCACACTGCAGTTCAGCATATGGGTTTGCACGGGCTAGGGCCGGGATTTGATTCTCAGTCCCTGGGGCTGCAAAGCGAATGCTTAACCTGCTGAGTTATCCTGGCTTCTCCTTGACATATTTTTTTAATGTCTTCTAGTGTATGGCTTGTGTTTTCATTCTTTTAATATTGTGTTTTGAAGAGCAAAGGTTTTAAGTATTGATGAAGTTTATTCCATTTTTTTCTTTTATTGTTCATGTATTTTATGTTCTAACTAAAATATTTACTTAATCCAAGGTCACAAACTTTAAAAAAATGTTTTCTTCTAGAAGCTTTATATTTTTTCTTTTTTTTTATTAGAGAGCTATGGCCCATTTTTAGTTAATTTTTATGAACAGTGCGGGGTAAGGTTGAGTTTGTGTTTTTTATGTGTATAGATATTTGATTATTGCAAATACTATTTTTTGCAAAGACTGATCTACTATCTACTACATGCTAGTTATTAAGCTGTACTTCTTAAAATTTATTTCTTGTTTCAATCATACAATACCTCTTTTCTATACCCCTTTCTTTTAGGGATTTGGGAACTCAAGGTCAAATTTGTGAGTAGGGGGACTAGGTGTAGGAATTTGAGATTTTTCTATGCTTATTTCCTCTGTTGACCCTTGCTCAGTCTATTATCTCATTAAAATCAGGTTCAACTGACAACCTCTCATCTTCTGGGTCAGAAAATTTATGATGAGATTTGCTAAGCATTGAGCTTTGAGGGTATAAAGGGAAAACTCAACCATAACCATTTAGAAACTCAATACATACATGGTGTAGTAAAGACAGAGGGAACTTTCCCTTTATAGGTTTAGGTTTAGGTAACTCAGGTATCTCAAATACAAGGAAGAAATCTGTACATTTCTTGTATATGAGATCGGTGTGCAAAAACCCTTGATTTTAAACTCTCTAAAGAATGGTTACAAGCATTGCTCTATGCTTGGGTGGTTGGAGGGAAGAATATTTTCCTATTCCTGCTAGTTACTTTGTTCCTCTTTGGGAGGTAGAATGCCTTATTTGGGAGTAGAAATTGGGCACCTGTAGCACCCTCCTTATTTCTTTCTCTTTGGGCTCCACACAGCCTATAGAAAGCTCACATTCTTGGAGAGGCTTGGTGACTTCCACTTCTTCCCATGATTTGTGGGTATGTCTCATTTTAGAATTTGATATTAGGAAACTTGCTTGCTCACTGACACATTTTTCCATATAAGCTTTATCAGTAATAAAGGTGATATTTTGCTTTCCCAAATGTGTGTTATTTCTCAGTGGGTTCAGAATGTGGGTAGGGATGGGAGGGATGCAGGTTTTGGGGTTTCTTCAACTCCAAAGGGCCAGACAACATAGAATGCTAAAGATTGGTTTAATAAATGTCTTCAGTATTAAATTATTATAAGACACATGGCTTACTTCTTCAAGTCCACGATGTATAAAATAGGCTTTATGTACAGTGAGAGTTTGTTTATGCCTCACAACTTCCTGCAAAAGAATCAGGCACCTCAAAATAGCTGTTAAATCTTTACCCAATAGATATTTATAACTAGGACTGGCAACTTGATATTAAAGAGTACTTTAATTCTACTTTGAAGCTGAGTCAGAATAAAAGACTTCTTGAGGTTTATTTTAGGTCTATGAATTTATTGATAACTATACATTTTTTTCAGCACATGAACAATACTGAAAATAAGCAAGTTTAAATTCGTATGATAAAACATTTCCACTCCTCTTGAATATACCTTTTCCTCGTCGGTACTAAAATCAGATGATGAGTTTAATGGGTCTTTACATTGAAACCAAGTATTGGTTTTCATAACTCGGGTAATGTTCTTTGCCTTCGGGTCATATTCAAATTGCTTTGATTTACGGAAGAAATAGAAGAATCCTAAAGAGAGAGAACCATGATTAGTTATCTTGCACAACTACACAATGGTTCTGTATTTTTTATTTTATGAATAGAGAATAAAATATTTGAACATTAGAGAGAAAAGAAGCTTGTGTAAAAATGTAGATACATTTTACTTTGTTACTGTCACATGAGAAATAGGATTGTTTTTATTTCCCTGAGAAAGAAGTTAAGGTATAAAATATGAATTTCAAGGGGCTTACTACCTTTTGTAGCAAGACTGTGGTTTATGCCACAGGTTCTCAAACTAGGTTTCAAAAGAGTGTGTCAGGGAGTAGGGATGGCTTTGGGAGGCAGACCTGATGTCCCATTTTAAATGGGACAGAAAACAATGATACTGTCCTGTTTCAAATGGTACATATGATCAGCCTAAGTCTCACTGGTCTAAATTCAAGGGCTCAGTAGGGTGACCATACTTACTGTTTGAAACAGGACAGTACCATTATTTTCTGTCCTGTTTTAAACGGTACGTCTGGTCAGCCTAGGCCTTGGACCCTACATTCTCATTTCCTCAGAAGTATTTTGTTTTATCTATTGTAGGTTTTGAGGTTCTGTGTTTGATATCATTGGAATAAAAGATTGTGTCACTCAAAAACATTTTTAAACTCCAGTTTACTCCATGGTCTAGGCCTCTGTCTTTGAAGATAACAGTAGCTGGACTGGTACTTTACATTGCCTGAGGTTCTTTTGAAACTGTTAGAGCAGGGGTGGCCAACGAGTCGATCGCGGTCCACCGGTCGCCAATTTTGGTCGATCGTCGATCGCTCGCAATGTCTGGGGTGGAATTCCGTGCACCATGGACTTTGAAGCGATTGTAGAAGACAAAACTTTCTAGCAAGAGTTTAATGCATTCTGGGAATTTGCCAAGGTCATAAATTCCTAGAATTCTGACAGCCTGACACTGTGATCTCCGCCCACCCAGACAATACATTTTGACTTATGTGCTACACTTGTCACCGGACGCAACGCGTGAACGCAACAGTTATGACTCGACTCATCGAAGAACACGGTCAGTTAGCTTGAATATTTGGTAGTGTCATACGGTAGCTTCTTTTCTTTTGTATTAACAGTATTATTATCAATCAATATTATTTATCCTCGGTGACCACGTTGAGTTTCAATTTTTCTTCTGTTTAAAATGTAAGTACCTTTTCTTTGTTTTAAATTAAATTGCTTTTCTTACCTATCTA
>PVKE010024958.1:0-23413 GCA_004027555.1 Craseonycteris thonglongyai
ATGGGGGAATACATACCTACAGTGTAATATGTATATTTCAAATATATTTTCTCATATACATGGATTTTTTGTATATATGTGCTTTGCCTATGCATGTTTCCCATGTATATGTTTCCTATTTTATATATGCATATGTTTTAATGTACATAGAAGCTGTTTTGCATCCTTCCTCAGCAGTCTGCAGCTGTGTGTGCCACCTGAAACTACGCCATCAAAGAGAATTCTATACACAAGGAGTCACAGAAAAATTGCTTGGAGATGTGTCAGCCCTCCTGCAGCTCACTGGTTCTCTGCTATTCTTCCATCACAGTACTCCTCAGGGCTCCAGCACAGCACCTCAGGAGCAGTGACTCAGTGGAGCAGTGACCTTCAATGGTGAGGACAGGCACTCCCTCCTCCCCACCTAACCAAACAAGCAAATCAGACAGAACAGGGAAAAGGGGGGAAGGGGGGAAGGGAAATGAGGAAAATATATAAACATAGCAGTTGAAAAAAAATTCCCTAAGTCCTTCTGCTATATTCTCTACCCTGTAAGTTGAAAATCACAGTATAATTTAAGAACGTGGCATTTGGGGTGAGATGGGCTGAAGTCTAGTCCTAGCGACACAATTATTAGCTGGACAATTCTGGCCATCTCATTTAGCTTTGCTAAGCTTCACTTTCCTCATCTGTAAGATAGAAAAAATAACAGTAACTGTCTCAAACAGTTGTTTGGAGGACTAAATGAGATTAAATTATATAAACTGTTGGGTACAATGTCTAACACATAAGGACAACGAACAGATGGCAGCAATGATTATTATAAACAACCAGTTAGGCAGAACTGAGCTGTACTGTCAAGAGCCCTTATATTTAATTAAATGTTTACCATGGAGGGCATGAATGCTAATAAAATCTTTCAGGAAATCAGGTGGGGCTCTCGTGATAGACCTAGCTTCCATCAGAGTGGCCACACGTGGCTTCATCAGTAAGGTATGTGAAGGAGGGAGGTGGGTTTGGCCCGAGGTCTGGGCAGACTGAGACCCACCACCAAAGCAGATCAAGGCAAATCGCTCGGCTAGTGTTTGCAACCACGGCTAACATTCTCTTTTCTTTCTGGGCTCTTTTGCTGCACAAAATCCCGTCTTTCTTTGGTCCCCAGGAGGTGCTCATAGATGAAGTAAGAGCTCTTTGGCAACAGCACATCCCCTGGTGACTAGGTGATTACACAGCAGGTTTTCTTTTCCATTAAAGGGACAATGTGTGAATGAGTCATATCACATCTGCATGTCCATTTTTCCTCCCCTAAATAGTCTGTGTTTCCAGTGACCAGTAAGTGCATTTTGGGATCCAGAAACATACTTTGATTGCTACAGATTAAGTCAAAAGAACTTCATGGAGCTTGGATCAGCTGGATTCTGAAACTCTTTGCATCAATGGCAGTTGTTAAAATGACTGGGTGGGTGACAGTCATACGCCAAGAGTTAAATGTCTGGTGTCCTGACTGCTAGTCAGGATCATCAGGAAAACAAAACTTTCCACTTGAAATCAAAGCCATCCTCAACTCCTCCCACTATTTTCATACAACATAGGCCCGGAAGGAACATGATGAATGGACAGTTTTCTCTTCCAATAGCACATCACAGAAGTCATCAGGAAAGCTGGTGGCTATGTAGTGACTATGTTAGTTCCTTCACTGATAGTTTTGTTCAAAGCTTCTATGATTCCACTTTGATTCTGCCTTAGAATAGCAAGTTCCACGCGTGAATACACCACATAAATATTGGTTCTTTTTTTATTTTTCTTGAATTTATCTTGTTTAAAAAAATAGTAATAGTTCATCATGACAAGGTATGTTGCTGTCCAATGTAACAGAACTGAGGACTGTGACATGTCCCACAATTGACCATTTCCTCCTTTGCTTAGAGTGCTCTCTTTTCTCAGGTGACAGAGAGACACAGAGAGTATGTGTGGTCTTATCCTCAGTCTATATCCTGTTTCCTTATTTTGACAAAAAACATGTGAGACTAGCCAGCCAAATAAAAAACAGTGCTGTTCTTGGTCATCTACAATGCTGTGTCAATGAGATTCGACAGAAGGTAGGTTTTTCTACACCATTTCAGTAAAAGAAATAATATCATTCACCCAATTCGAAACACATCAGCATCCCTTCACCTTTTTCTTTTGTAATTAAGAAAAAAGAAGTAAATCCATATTTTCACAGAACCTAGAAAAGGACATTTGGTCTCTATCTTTGTCATTTAGAGAAGCGTGGAAAAACTGATGCCTGTGTTCACAGAAACGCATCAAGCAAGTACATAGTGGGTGAGAAACAAGCATCAAAAGACAATTTGTTCCCTTGAAAAATCATCCACTAGGAAATGAGGCTAGGAATATTAATGAAAATAAAGAAATGGAGAAAATATAATTTGAAAAAAATAACCACACACACAACACACCCATACACACATGTACAAACACACCAAGAACAAAACAATATCCCCAGATCTATGAGGAATTATTCAATTTAAAAGAAAATGTTAGTTTTAGTTCAGAAGACACTGAATTTAAAATCAGTAAGATTCCATGACATTATATGCTATAATAAAAATCTCTGTAGTCACTATGTGGAGTGGAGACAACATGAATGTATGATTCCATCTTGTTTCCTCGGTAGAGCAAAGGAAAATACACTGAGTACTTCATTAAAATTATAAAGCACGCTGATGTGATGCTGATGGCTCTCAGTCTCATCAATTTCCTGCCATCAATTTGGTTGTTGCAGTGGCTCCCATATGCCACCTACTTCAGTCTCTTTTCAGAGAGAACGACCTACAACTTATTCTGAAAATGGAGCACCAGAGACAATATTCTGCTTCATTTGGAATTGGTCACAAGTTTGGTGTCTTATTTTTTTAACGAATTACCGGTAATTTATTTTTTTAGATTTATTTCGTTTTGAGAGAAAGTGAGAGAGCCCAGAGCAGTCTCCATAGTTGTACATCATTAGTTGTGACATAGTTTCATTCCATCCAGGTGGATGTGGGACAACTCGGGGTAGGAACTGAACTAGGGACCTCCAGCATGGCAGTCACCAGCTGCACAATTCAGGATATGGGCTTGCACAGGCCCAGGCTGGGAAAATCACTCAACATGCTGAGCTATCCTGGCATCCCCTGGTGTCTTATTTTTTGACAGTCCTACAAACCACGAAAGGCATATTAATTTTTGCTGGTGATGACACAGTCATGACCACTATAGTTCATAGAAACTGTCCACACTTTTAGTCTTGTGCTTTCAGTTAATTGGAGGTTAATTGTCTTTAGCTATAGAAAGAAGTGCCAAATGTCTTAAAAGCAGGACGTTCTATCTATAATTCCTTTCTACTGTATCCTAAACTTTCAATACTGCAGTGCTGGCAGAGGATTCTAATAAGGGAAGGAAAACGGAAAGGTGAATTTCAGGGGTACCCAGAATTTGACTTACTGTATGTCAGCCTACACTTTTTGTTAGATGTTTTGTCTACTTTAAGTCATAATTACTATTGTTTTTACTTTACATTCTTCTTTCTGTGATGCTTATTAAATAACTTGAAAAAATGGTTCAATTTATTTCAAATATTTCTGTGGTAAGGAAATAAAATCACGTTCCTACAATATCAGATTTGGAACTACTTCAGAATTGAAAGAAAAATAACAGTAAGGTTGATGGAAATAGTCTTATGGAAAAGTACCAAGAAGAGAGGTTGCCAGTCCTCCTCCTCCTTTTTCCCATGTGATGAACTGTCTTATGACAACACCCACAACATCAAAGGCATCACTGTTAATAATTAAGGGAAAAAGTAAGTTAGATTTTAAAAAATAAAGTTAATGGCACAATATAACAGCCGTTCTTCCTTAATGAATTATCTAAAAATGTTTTTTTAATACACATCTTAAATTAGGTATACTATAAACAATACCATAGGCAGAGTCCATTTTCCATCTTCTTTTTGAAATTCTTTGCTCCCAAACCTAGTTAGGTATTATTAATACATAGATCACTTTCCTTTGTGGTCAAATAAGAGTCATGCTTTCAAGCTGGCACATAAGCTACCTCTGTGCTTCTGACCCACACAAATCCTGTATCTGGAACAGGGTGCACAACTGATCTTACTGGTGCAAAGAAGAATTAATTTAGCAGTTTGCCCATTGGGGGTAATTATTATAACAAAATATACTTAATTGATGTGTTGTTTGGTATAGAAATTTTTCTCTTTCCAATTTGAACGTATAATTTTAAAGTCTAAGTGGGAAAGATCATCCAAGAATGCTTAGAGCAGAGGTGAAGTCAACAGAGATGTCATCTATTTATACTAAGATGACCAGCTTTCTCATGACAGTCCCAACTGTTTGAGAAAAATCATAACCTAAGGCATCAACTACAGCAGTAAAGAAAATTAAAAAATAAGAGTATTTGTCCCAGTTTAAACTAATTCTCTAAAAGTATCACAGTGCTTTGCCTAAGATTACCTTAAGAACCCTGCTCACATGGACTAAATGAAATAAAACGTGCCTGTCTGGATTTGACCTCCCTAAGTAACTGCTTTGCCAGTCCAGTGGAAATCTTCTGGCTATGGAATGCCACCCAAGCAGTTTTGATGGCAGCCCTTTGATGCAGTGTTTTGTGTTTTTTTTCAAACTGTAGGTCACTACCCCATTTTGTGGGTCAGTAAATCCATTTAATGGGCTGTGACCAGCATTTTTAAAATGAAATAAAATTAAGTAGACTAGAACAGAGTAAGAATTATTAAGGAATACACGTTGTAAGGGCAAGTAATGTTTCATGAAATTTTGTTTCAGTTATAGTCACTACTTCACATATATAAATGGGATGAGGCCACTTTTAACAAAACTCAGAATACAGCTGTGGGAGGAACAATCAACACTACATGAAGAAGACAGATATACTGAAGGATAAAAATGTGCCTTTCCATTTGGATAACAAGTTGATCACACAGATATCTTAACAGGAGAAAAGCACTATAAAGTTTCCACTGGAGTCATTGGTTTTCTCCGCTATGGTAACTTGTTCCGAAATCTAACCAGCTGTGAAGGCTTCGGTGAAATGTGCAATATGCTTGCATAACTGTGGGGCATCTTATTCCACAGGTGATGCCATAAAATCTGGACATCTTCTCAATGAACACTTTGAAAACAAGATCTCTAATAATTATTCTTAGATGTGAAATGCTCCCCTTACTTCTCACTCTAACCTCCAGCTAGAACCCTTTGTTCTGCAACCCCTTAAAAAATCTTGGTACATAGGGAGGTATAAAAATGCACTTGACAGTTTCTAGCTTTAAGATAACATAAGATTTTGTTATTTCTGGCAATGTGTGTGTTTATATATAGAGATATATAATTACATATACACATGTACTTTTGTCACTGCTTGACAAAAATGGCATATTTACATATTTCTTTGTATCTTGCTACTCTTACTTAACAAGTCAAAGTACATATACGTGTCAAATGGTACAGCTGGAACATTCTTTTAAGTGACTGCTGACTATTTCATGGTATGCAAATACTGTATGTATTTAAACATTGACCTATTGATGGACATTGACTTTATTTCACTTCTTCCTGGGCGGGCACGTACTTACAATAATTAGTACTGCAATGAATGTATCATTGCATAAGGTAGCTTTAGTTCCAAAAAATTCCAAGAGGATTTCAATTTTTATATACACTGACTGTTTTCCAAAATGACAAAAGTTTCTCTTTCTTCTTCCTTCTCATCAACTAGAGTAAATCATACTTTTAACTTTTTGCCTGTCTACAATATAGAACACAATATCATATTGTTACTTAAATCTGCCTTTCCCTAGAATTAGTAATTTAAGCATCTTTCAAATGCTGTTGGCCAATTGAATTTGCTCTTTTGTAAACTGTCCATTCAAACTATCTGCTTATTACTCTTGATATATTAAACTATTAGTTTTTCTCATATTTTATTGATATTAAACCATTAATGGCTATATGTGATAAAATTCTCCCATCTACTGTTTGTCTATAGGGTTATTACATTGTACATGATCATCTCATTTTTCTTTTAATATTTGCATTGTTTTATTTATTGTAGTAAAGATTTTGCTCTAAATAAAATTAATTTTGTAAGGCACAGAATGAGAGTTAAACATTATTTTTTTCAGATAGTCAAATATACTAGTACTTGTTATTAAATAAAGCATATTTCTCACTGAATTGCATATATTAAGTTTCAGACTATTCTAAGATCTCTAAGATCCATTCTGGACTCCATTTTGTAGAAGTTGCCTATAGTGTCAATATAATGCTGTTCTGATGACAATGACTTTATAGTACATATTAATAGTCCACAAGGCAACTACTTCCCCCTCCTATCCAGTTATCTTCATCATAATGCCTTATCTAGTCTCACACATTTATTCTTCTACAGATACTCTAAGAGCCTTTTATACAATTCCAAAATGTCTTTATTAGGACTTTAAACAAAATTATATTAAATATAGTTATTAATTCATCTACTGAAATTATAAATTCTCCTTGGGTCATTTTGATAGTTTATATTTTGCTATATACTTCCTCTAGTTCAGGGGTCAGCAAACTATGTCCTGAAGGCCAGATTTGACACCCTGTCTATTTGTTTTTAATAAAGTTTTATTGAATCACAGCTATGCTCATTTGTTTTTCACGTTTATGAGTCCTTTGTGCTACAGTAACAGAGGAGTTGTGACACACACTGTATGACCAGAAATGCCTAAAATTTTACTGTATGGTGTTTTACAGTAAAAGTTTGTAGATCCCCGCTCTAGATTTAAAATTTAGTTTCCAAACAGTTATACATAGTATTCTCTCACTTCTAAAATTTCTTCAATATTTTAGTAATGTTTCTTTTTCATTTTTATCTTTGCTCTCATTTTTCTAGAAATAGGTTCACCAAAGGTTTGTAACTTTCCAAAAATTAACTTTGGCATTTATTTATTTTTTTCTGTTACTTTTGTTGTTGCTGTTTTAGATTTCATTAATTTCTGCTTCCATTTTTTAAAGTTCTCTCTTCTTTAAGTGTACTTTTTTCTAGTTTCTTAAGTATTAACTTGTATTACTTGTAGCTATTCTGTGTCTTATAGATTTTGGAGTGTTCTCCTTTTCATTATTACCTAGATCAAATTTTCACTTTGATTTTACCTTTGGCCCAAGTGTGTTTCTTAATTTCCAAGTTGTTAAAATTTGGGGTTATATTTTAATATTTATTTCTAATTTTGCTGGGCAATAAAGAATGTGGTCTATAAAAGCTCTTACAAATGTTTTAAGGTATTCTTTGGGCCAAGTAGTCCACTAATTTTTCTAAGGGTTTCATGGTACCAAGGGAGTTAGGGAAAGAACATAAAGTTGTACATAGAATTCTATAATATATCCTATTAAATTAATTTAATCAGATTAGTAAAGGCTCCTCTGTCTTTACCTATTATCTACTGTGTACTCATTAAAATACACCACTATAAAACTGAATTATTAAACAGTTCTCCTGGCAATCATAAGGGGGTGGGGGACAGAGCAGTCTCCATAGTTGTACATCATTAGTTGTAACATGGTTTCATTCCACACAGGTGAATGTGGGGCAGAAATTGGACAGGGGCCTCTCACATGGGCGGCAAGAACCTTCACCATGGGGCTCAGTGGTTACCAGTTGCACCACAGTTCAGCATAGGGGTTTGCACAAGCTGGGGCCAGGATTCAATCCCTAGACCTCGCGGTTGTAAGACAAGCTCTCCACCAGCTAAGCTATCCCAGCACCCCCTGATTATGGATTTCTAGCTGATATGCCATTTGATATATAAATTTAGACTTCAAAAATTATGCCTCTTTTTGTTTTGTGCTTTATTTCCAATATAATTATTGTTCCTCATGTTTTTTATTTTGTTTGCTTTTTGCCTTGATTATGTTCTGTCTATGTCTGTCTTCCTTTCACCTTTAAAAAATATCAAGTAATTCTCTTATATATTTTTATTTTTATGCTAACAGTCTCTTCCTTTATGTAGGAGTATGTAGACCTTTTATATTTTAATGTAACAATGGTATACTTGATTTTTTTTTCTTATTTTATATTTAAAGTTTAATTTACTTTACTGTTTTCTCCTTTTTTCCCTCTACAATTGTGCTGGGTTGGTACAGTTTCTGTTCATTCCTTTCCTTCTCTTATTAATATAAAACTTCTATTACTCTTTCCAATTCTGTAAGTGGTTGCCTTCCCTTCAGAAACACTTGTACTAAAATCAGAAAACAAAATGCCTAATGTTACTAATCAGACAAAACCAAATGTCTGCTATCTAAATGCATAAATAAATATTAAAATATAGTTTCAAAATTTAACAACTTTAAATTAAGAAACACTTAGGCCAAGGTAGAAGCAAAAATGAAATTCTAAACTATCTGGAAACAAAGAAAAGGAGAAGATTCCAAAATCGATAAGACACAGAATAACTCCAAATAATACAAATCAATATTTATAAAACTATAAAAAAGTACACTTAAAGAAGAGAAAATGTGGAGAAGCCGGGATGGCTCAGTGGATTAAGTGCTCACTTTGCAGCCCCGGGGATCAAGGATCGAATCCCGGCCCCGGCCCGTGTGGACCCATATGCTGAACTGGGGAGTGTCCCCAGTACAGTTCTCACTGGGGCGAGACCCCAGCCCAGTTCCTGCCCTGTGCAGCCCCACCCACCTGTGGAATGAAACTATGTGAAAAAACCAATGATGTGCAACTATGGAGACTGTTCTGGGCCCTCGCCCTTCTGTCTCTGTCAAAAACAATAAAAATAAATCTAAAAAGAAGAGAAAATGTATACAGACAAAATACCAACTATTTCTTCCTTCCTGCATTGCCACCCTGTTGCATTGGCAAGATGACGGCTAGAGTTCATTTTTTTGTGTGGATACTATTGCTTCTACTGCAAAATCCCAGAAACTGGCTTCCTCAGAGCCAGCAGATCACATGTGGCTTTGGTTTCATCAGTCAGAGACTTCCCAGGAGATTTGGGAGAGCAGAGAGGTAGAGGCTGACTCCAGCCACTTTGGCTGTTCTGGTAGCCATGCACAGTCTTGGAGACACTGGCTTTCTTTAGGGGAGATTCCAGTGTCCTCCCCTAACTTCATGGTGTGACTCATCCATTTTGATGCTGATGCTGCAAACAGGAGCGGATGCAGGAGCAGCAGCTTAGTGACAGTGCAGGTCCCAATGGGTCTTGATCCCAAATGCTTTGAAATAGTAGCCATGGCAGCAGCAAGATGAGGCCCCAGGTCTGGAGAGTAGTTTTAAGAGTTGTTCCTGAACGCTTAGTCTAGAGTGCACTACTTCAGCCATAAATGATTCTATGGCCATGTCACTTGGCTTTGTAACAAATTCCTTCCTCTTTAAAACATATGGGTGGATTCTGCAACTGGACCCTAAGTGATATTCTTCCTTCCTCCCCATAGAACTCCCAGATTGTATTGAGCAAATTATTTAGTACTACTGAGTAGTTCTAGACAAAGTTTCCCTTTCAAGATGTCTTTTCTATATCAAGAATCTTTATCTAGTTTCTATATAATGCATTCCCAATCACTATCATTATTTACATTTAACCAACATTTGAGTGTCAATCAAGTTGCTAAAGACTGGACTTCACAGAAAAGACTATTAAAGCTTGATTGTTGTTGTTCTGTAGTCCCCTGTCACAGATTTTATAAATGTTTTGCAATTTTATTCTCAGACAATCCATTGATGCTTTGTTTGTTGTTTTTATTATAAAGACTCCCCTTAAGATCTTCCAGTGGAATCATATGGAGAAATACCAATGACATCAATATGTGCTTCTATTCAAGGTCCTTCCCTAGGCATTCTTTATCGATGGCTTCTTTCAAATATTTATATCCTATCATTTCTAACTATATGAAATCTGGCTCCAAGCTCACCCCTCCCAGAGGCTCTCCTAGAGAGTTCTGACTCATCTGGACACCCTGAACCTTCCGAATGCCTCCATGTTCTACATGCACCTTTAATGCTGCTTTCCAAAAATTCTTTTCATTCCTCTTTGTCATTCCTATTTATTGTATAAGGACTGATTCTGCTGGCAATTCCTCAGAAAAGGGGGGAATTTGTCTTTTTAGCTGTTCTGATAGTTTATAATACAGTGATGAGATTGAAGTCTCAAAAATAACATTCCTTGTATTAATGCCCACCGTGTGTGTGTGTGTGTGTGTATGTGTGTGTATGTGTGTGTATTCATATGTGTACAAACACACACATCCACAATAATTTTTGAGTACTTGGAACACAAGTTACTTAGGCCTCCATTTACTCATCTGTGAAATGGAAAATTTGTCACCTACCTACCACATGGCTGTGTTTTAGAGAAGACTCAACGGAATCCTGTATGACAATGCTTGCTTAGCAGTTATCCAGGGTTCCCAGGTGAGGAACTTGTGGAGATGATAATGTCTGACATCCAAGCCAGTGTTCATAACATCTTGACTCCCTCAGCTGTTCTCAAATTAATTGAATGCCCTTTTCGTTCAGTGTACTCAAAAAGCAAAGGCTACTTTAAGAAGCTAGATTCAAGGCCTGGAATATCATCACACACTCAGATGGAAGGTTCCCTTTCTTTCTACCTTCAACCAACTCTCATAAACCACCCCCTCAATTGCCTCCTGACTAAATTACAGAGGGAGTGTCTTCTCTCCTCCTCACTCTCTAAAAATGTAACTCCTATAACACTGTGCTCACAACTCCCACTCACGATGCCCCCAAAAGGCAGCTTGTGCTTATCTGTGGTAAAACGGGACACAGTACTGTGCAGTTCCGATCAGGATTTACGTACTTCCCCTGGGCCTCCATGTGCTTTTGAAGTTTGCACATCTGCCTTAGAGAAGGCACAGCTGCTATTTAAATTGGGTCATACAATGCCCAGCCAAGGAACACATATTTACAATTACTGGCTTTATAAAGTTCCCCCAGAAGTCACTCAGCATCTATGCCTCCTTGCCTTCCTGGGGACTCTGGGTCATTATGCTTAACTGGTTTCTAGGAAGTACAGCTGCAAAGGAGCATAATTGTACCTTCCTAAAGCCAAAGGCGTCCTAGGGGCAGCCTTGTCCATAAGAACTGCCACAAAGGGATGATCTAGACAGAAACCACCAGGAGAGAGAGAGTCCAAAGTCAAATTTCCAAATGAAACTCAACTGCCCCAGACTCTCCCTAATGTCCTAGAGATTCCTCAGACCCTAGAGTCAGTACTATCCAATACTGACTCACCAGTTCTACTGGAAAATCCTGGCCTTTGACAACCAGAGAGCAAAGAGAAATTGCCCCAAGGCCTCAGGCTCACATCACGCCAAGGTAAACTGAGAATGCCTAGATATTCATAGTTACCTGTGCGGACACACAGTGCAGCACCCGTTCTAGTTCATTACCGAATCTCCAGGATCTATGCATTGCCTAATGCTCAGAGTTCACCAAATATGTGTAAGTAAAGAAATATTATCATACAATAACATATACTTCTATCTAGGTCTGTCCTCAGTGCTAGTATAAAACACCCAAATTCTTTAGCTATTCATTGTCTGATATTTAAATCCCATGATGCTAGTTAAGTCCCAGTTTGGTTTCCTCTCTTTTTTTCTCTAGAGGATAACATGTACATAATGTAAAATAGCTAGTGTGTCCTAACAGTACTGCTGAACTCCCCAAATGCCTTAGTTCTTTGTTGTACCCTGAACAAAATGTTTCCTGAGTCTCTTAGATAGATCTGTTATTTAGTTCTTGGGTATATGAAAGTCCTCCTGACCTCTTAGTCTTCCTGAATTTTGGTCTTGGCATTGTTAGTTACTCTAATCATATAAGGCCACATATTATCAAGTTTGCTAATTAGATGCTACAAGGTATAAACAAATTATTTATGACACCACACTCATTATTTGGTTCATTGCCATTAGACTCTTCACCTTTCTTGATCTTAAGGAGAAAAACAAACTGTAGGCTTGAACCCAACTTTAAACCAGCATGTTTTTCTGTTATGGCTCTAGCTTTGTAATCTGCACAAGAACACTAGCCTTCTTCATACCACCAGAAAGTACTGTGAATACTCACAACTAGATGTGCTGAAAAGCATTCAGCAAATATAAAGGGCTATAGTAATAGCAAATCATTAGGCTGTGGTTCTGTGGGCCACAGAGCAGGTAGCTGGTGTGATTCTGTTTTTTTATTAAAAATAACTCTGAGCAAGTAAATAGAAAACATTCTATTACATACATTGCCAGAATGTATCATTAGAAGAACCAGGAAAGTGTTTTATACAGATGTTAAACAGTCCCACTATTTTCAATTGTAAGCTGAATTTTTCAGAATGGGGTAATGGAGCAATTAACACTCTTCTTCATGTTCTCTGATCAAGATACAGCTGAATTATTTATTTGTTGGTTGGTTTGTTTAAAAGTATGTACCACATTTAATTTGCAAATTCTAATGTGTCAGTGACTAAGTAGTTTTAGGACCTTTAAGGCTAAAGTACAATTCTTTTCTTTCTTTTTTTTTTTTTAAGATTTATTTTATTGATTTTGACAGAGACAAAGAGAGACAGAGAGAAGGGGGAGGGCTCAGAGCAGTCCCCACAGTTGTACATCATCAGTTTTCAACACGGTTTCATGCCACACAGGTGGGCGGGGGCTGCACAGGGCAGGAACTGGGCTGTGGGCCTCCCACATGGGAAGCACACCCCTTTGATCCAGGGACCGAACCAGGGGGTGGGGGGAGGAGAACTGAATTGGGGGCCTCCTGCATGGGAAGCACACCCTAGTTCAGCATATGGGTCCTCGTGGGCCAGGGCGGGGATTTGATCCTCAGTCCCCCGGGGCTTCAAAGGAAGCACTTATCCCGCTGAACCATCCCAGCTTTCCCCTATAATTCTTTTCAATTAAAAAAAAGTTATAAAACATGCTTTGACACTAATTGTGTCCAATTAACCATACCAGGTGGTAGGTACAAGTAATTCTGGGAAAAGACTCACTTTCAAATAAATCTCACTTCAAAAATGTAATAGTATTAGCCTGCCTTTCTTTTCCTTCCTTCTTACTTTTTACTCCTTTACTCCATGAAGTCTAATAAGCTTACAACTGCATATATGATGGACTAATAATTATACAGCCATTATTTTATTTTAAAGGACAGAGGGAAGCTAAGACATTTGATGATCCCCTAAGGCTCTGAATATCACATTTTCCCACATGAGAGAGTGTACACTGAAGAACAGAAATAACCAGAGTTGAGTTGAAGGTGGTGAAAAGGTGGTGTCGAGATGGGATTTGAATTCTGCAGGGTGGTGGATTCAATGAACTCAGACTCCAAGGAAAAGTGACTTTCCTTGTTGAAATGGTTTTTAAGCACCCCCACCCCCCACCAGATTGCCCATAAGATGCTGCTCCCCAGAGCAATACAACACTCTTAAAAACCATTTCCAAATTTTTCTTGGAATGTCCAAATAGTAGTGTCATGCATAAGAGCAGAAAGGGCTCAGTTTACATAACAGCTGCTTTCTCAGCATTTCTGTCCATAAAAAAGTAAGTTAGTACTATAGCGTGAAAAGAAATGAAAAAGATTATTCTGCTACATTGAAGCTACCCCGTGAAAAGAACATGTGCCTTAAATGTATACCAGGTACAAGAAAATTATCAACACTATAGGATTATCATAAAGCCTACATAGAAAGGGAAAGTATGATATGCTTGTTAAATGCTTTATACAATTTTTAAAAGAAACATTCAACCATTAGTGCCAAGGAAAGGCGGTTCTTAGTTTACAAAGTATTTTGAGGCACTTGGAAATTTGTTATAATGCTATTAACATTTGTCTCTGAGAGCAGTTGCCTGCAACCAGGAGGCTGAGTGGGGCAACCTTATGTCTTTGAGCTGCACTGTCCCTCCTTAAGCTACATGTGCTGAGGGACTACTTGGGTTATAAAACATGCTTTGTCCACTGTGGTCTACAGGACACAACAATAACTGAGAAACAAAAGAGCTAAGGCACTGTTTTTCCTCTTGAATTTCACTGTCTCCTGGAGAGCTAAAATTGATCAGGAAAGTGACGGGGGAAGTTGTGTACAAATTGTGGGACAAAACCATGAGTGATGCCCAAAACTCAGTCAGATATATTTGTTGAGATTGAGTGGTCTAAGAAATACAAAGGACTTCAGGGTAACATCAAAGATCTTTACAGTTGCCTGGAAAGTATGTTTACATTTCGTAAGAGCCAAAGAAATACAAAATTCAATCGAGTGGTGTGTGGGGGGGTGGGGGTGGGAAGTTGCAGGTTTTCCTTTAGAAGTTCTGGAGCAGTGGACACAGCAATTTTAAGTTCTGCTGGAAAGTAAGTTCTTAACTGATCAAGTCTCCGTGCAGAGAGTATCAATGCCACAGCGATGTAGAAGCAGCTACTAATACTCCACCCACCCGCACATTTCACAACCCCTTTATCAATTTATTCTTTTTCTTAGCATTTACTAACATCAAGCATACTAAGTCTTTTATTAATTTATGTTGTTTGCTACTTGCCTCTTCCCTAAAATTTCCTGAAGGCAGAAATTTTCATTTTGGTTACTTACGTTTTCTTCTAGAGCCTATAACAGTTCCTGGCACATGGATATTTTACATAATTATTAAATAAAAAGATAATTTAAGAAATTAGTAGCACCAAAACCACAGAACTAGTATTTTTATGGGAAGGCATATGAATAGTTAGCATTTTATATTATGTTTGAGAGAATTTGGTCTATTGAAAGACTATCAGACTTGTAATTACAGTTTTAAATGTTTAATCAGGTAATATACTTAAATGTGATTTTTAAGTGGAAATTCTACTAAATTTGTAAGTAATAATAGAACATGTAAGAGAATTTCAGATGTACTATATTTACATTTTTAATTTTTAGGTTTATAAGATTCCAGTACTTAAGAAGGTTATTCAATTAGAAAATTGAAATATTTAAATATGAAGTTAAACATATCAGCTAAGTTTGTTGATCAGTTGAAATCCTACTACTTGCATATCACACTATTCAAAGTTCCTTTAAAAGTACTTATTAACATTTGCTAATTTTTTTTAAGATTTATTTTTGTTGTTTTTGACAGCCAGGAAGAGAGAGAGATACAGAGACAGAGAGAAGGGGGAGGACCCAGAACAGTCTCCATAGTTGCACATCACTGGTTTTTCCACATAGTTTCATTCCACAGGTGGGCACGGGGGCTTCACAGGGCAGGAGCTGGGCCGGGGTCTCTCCCTGGTGAGAACCTAACTGGGGGAACTCCCCAGTTCAGCATATGGGTCCGCATGGGCCTGGGCCAGGATTTGATCCTCAGTCCCTGGGGCTTCAAAGTGAGCACTTAACTCACTGAGCCATCCCCGCTTCCCCTAATTTTTTTTTAAAGGTTAAGCAGAAGTTTATTGGAAAGAACAAAAGCTCTCTAACAAGAGGGGACACCCAAAAGTGAAATGCCCCTCCCTACATTTGCTAATTTTATAGAGTAAGATTTGCAAGCTAAACTTAAAAGTATAAGTTTTTTTAAAATCTGACTTTATGAATAAAATGCTAACTTTTATATTAAAAATAAGACCTCCAAATAGTCTTCTCAACAGGACAGAGGTACCAATCAGCCCAACATGCTGCAGGTGAAAGGTTACAGGGCACTGAGAAAGAATCACAGCACTGCAGGCAGGAAAAGTTCTTGTCCTAGTGCCCTCGCTTCGAGGAAATCGCCTAGGCAAATCCCCTAATGTCTTGGAGTGCTCTCATCTACAAAATGGGGAGATTGTATGAGGTCATTTAGTAAGTTCCTCCCCGCTCTAAATCACAACGCTGCTCTTTCCGGACACAAAACAGTTTCAAAATGCTGTGGGAGTTGAGGAAAGTGGAGGATTGCTTCCAGTGGGAAAAGCAAAGGTTCACTAGTAGCTGCGTGGGATCTGGCAAGGTGAAATGTGGGAAACAGCATTCAAGGTGGAAAAAAACCAGTGGAGCGCACACTCCAACATGGGAAAGTAGATCACGGGTTGGTAAAAAAAGGAGTCAGAGACAATGTGCAGTACAGACCTAACTATCAAGTCTGGTCAAGACAGCACTTCACCAATGTGTTGATGAATGTATGTCACAGTTCAAAAAGCTCATGTATTAGTAGCAGCCTTTAATGTGTCTGCTAGGATGTCAGAGTGTTTCATAGCACAACAGTATTTACATAGGATCTAAATAAGCTATTGATGATCAAAATTATTACATGCATTGGTATAAAAATTCAATTTCACAAGGAGAACATGCTTTTAAATTACACAGTAATTTCTTGACAGCTTACTTAAAAAATGAGCTTATTCTACTTCATTAGTGTAAGGCTAATGATGACTCAGTCACCATGTTACAGAATCCATCTTGAGCTCTATGAAACTGAAAGAATACCCACATAATTTGATATTTCTGTAAAAGGTTTCCTCTGCCTTAAGTTCTGAAGAAAGCTAAAAATACTCTCCATTGAAAGGTCGGTGAAAATTGGAGATGAATGATTTTCTAGTCATCTATTTCAAACCTCAGCAGGTTATCAGTTAGGATTTGGGGGAGATGGTACATTAAGGTAAGGTAATAAGTGTTTTTCAAGGTTAGTTCCATAACTACGTGTAGCAAGCAGAATAATGTTTTTTAAGCAACACAAACATATAGATATATTTTCCCATACATGTCTATAAACTGATCAGAGCAGGTCCCTTGTGTGTTACAGAAGAAAATGCCACCAAATTATTGTAGCTTCTATTTCTATAAATGAGATTGTCATCTGTCCATTTATAGTAAAATAATTTGAACAGATGTTGCCAATCCAAGGTTTGCAAGTGCCCTGAAAGCAAACCACTCCCCATGGTGGTGGTGGACTGCAGCTGTCTTCTTCCATCCCTCCTCCACCATGCTGACACCTCCAGAGCAGAAAAACACGGGCACCCGAAGCACACCGTTCATTTGCACATCTCACAATGATCATCTAAGTATTTGCTCAATATGTGCTTCACGGAGATTTGGAGACACGGAATACTATTTCTTGGTTTGTAAAATATACACCAGATATCCAGTGACACCTTTTCTTTTAGTCTGTCCCACAACAAAACTCTATTCTCACACACAGGAAAAGAACTTGAGTAAGCAGTGCAGAATTTACTAAAGATGCTATAGGGGAAACCAGGAGATGGTTTATTGCATTAGGAAAATATCATTAGAACCATCTTTGGTCCTAAGTTTCTCTCCTTAGTCTCTAGGCATCTCATTTTCTCTCCTACTGTATGTCTCTTTTGTCCCTCCAGGACTCAGTCTCTGTGGGCCCTTTCCTCCCCACTTTCCATTTCCCCCTTACCCTCTCCATATCCCCCTCACTCTCCTTTTCTTATGAAGAGCAATGTAGTTTTACCCCAGCTTCTATCTTTCTGTTGACATACCGATTCCTAAGCTTAATGTCATCACCGTGATTTCCACATTGGGAATGACATTTAATAACAATGGAGGAGTACGAACAGCTCTTTTTCTAGTTCTTCTATAATTTAAGAAGCTTTTAGGAGAAGCTATAACATATATATTTTTAAACTATTCACTTGGTATAATGGGGAATGTGCATTCTCCATTGCACCTTGTCGGGGTCATGTATTATGTTATAGACTCCACACTATCAGTTCATTCATTTATTGGTTTCCCCCACATGTATTTACGGAGTGCTTTCCATGAACCAGTTTTTTCTAGACACTGGGATATGGCAAGAAAGAAAAAGTCCCTGCCCTCAAGGAGCTTCAATGTTCACTGGGAGAAAAAGACAACAAATAATTATGCATAATGTAAAGTAATGTAGTGCTATGAAGAAAAATAAAGCAGAGTAAAGAGGATAGACATTGATGGGGTCACATGTATATGCAACGTATATGTATACACATATGGACTAAAAGTTTTTATTTATGTCTTTTTTCAAACAGCTCAAGTAGCAAGAGCAGAAATCTACATTTGTCACTTATAAGCTTTTCAGAATATTCAGAAGTCTCAAGCATGCTGCTGAGCAACGGACACCAGGATCTTCAAAGTCCTGCCATCCAGAACACATGCATTCTCCAGTGGCTTTGCGTCCCTTCAGCAACTCTGCTCTGTGAGAATCTACAATCCAGCCACAAGAGAAAAGAATTAAGATCTGCTAACTGAAAAGATAAGCACTGCTGGCGTTTCTTCCAATGATTTATTAAATTATGATGAGCAGCAATAGAAACATAAGCAAAAAATTTAACCTGTTCATTTCCAGAATGTGTCCAAACAATGAACATTGCTTTGTATGTCTGCTATGCATCTGTTTAAGCTTTCATTATCCAAGTTAATACAGAAGGACCAAAAGAGAACCATTGAAAATATCTATCCTCTTGTTAGCAAAGTTTCAGTGTGCTTTGGTAAGTAAAATTTATGCTTCAAATAAGAATTTTGTAAATTTATGTGGGCCAGATGTCCAAATTCTATCAATTTATATATTTATTTCTATCTTCAACCTACTCATCTTTCCTTAGCTCCAGAAAGCTATTTTTAACTATGTGGTAGGTGGTGTACAAAACCCAATGAATTTTCTAATGAAAGAATGTATTAGCTTGATTCCTAATTGCTACAACAAAAATCGGGTGCTAAGCTCACAAATACAGGATTTTGGTTTATTCACCCATTTCCCTAATACCCACTGCAGAGCCCAGCACAGGGAGTGCTCAATCCACATTTCATGAGAACATAATAAATGAATCTCACCTTCCCATTTAATGGTCACAATAGTACCCAAACACTATCATAAGCTCTTTACATGCATCATTTCACTCAATTGTCACAAAACCCACTGGGCTGTCACCACTCTTATCATTTTGTAGATAAGCAAAGTAAGGCTTGGGTAAGTTAAAGGTCACATAGCTAAGAAGTAGGCTGACCAGACATCCCATTTTAAACGGGACAGAAAACATGTCCCGTTTAAAACATGTCCGATGGTATTGTCCCATTTAAAATGGTATTTATGGTCAGCTCACTGACACTTTTAATTTAGCCTAATGAGACTAGGTTGACCATACGTTCCCTTTGAAACAGGACAGTATTGTTGTTTGTCCCATTTAAAATGGGAAATCTGGTCAGCCTACTAAGAAGTGACTGAACTGGGACATGAATTCAGTACTTTGTGACAACATCCATGCTCTTTACCACTAGGCTAAAGTCCCCTTATATGACAGAACCTTTATTCCTTGTGATTTTTTCCCCACGTAACCACAGTCAACATCTCAATCTGGAGAAATAGTTTATGAAGATACATAGTCATTTTCTAAATGAGACATACCAGTATCCAGAACAAAATTATACAAATTACATTATTTCAGTGGAGCATTAAGAAGTAACCAGTACACTCTCGAGAAGATTGAAGCTTACTTCATTAACTTAGTAAATATTGATGGAATCCCTACTATGTGTCAGACTCTAGGTGTTGGAGATTAAGCTGGGACCAACACAGAAAAATATCTTGGCCTCATGGAATTTACATTTAGGAGGGATGGGAAGAGACCAGGAACAAAAGAAATTAGTTAAAATATATAGCATGTGAGATGGGAATAGGTGCTAAAAAGAAAGACAAAAGGTATGGAAGGGACATATTTAAGTGTCTCTGTGGGTATGTCAAGGGGGCAAGGTCAGCTTTACAGAGAGGCCAACACATGATCATCACTAACATTTGCAGGACTCAAGACAAGAGCACAAAGGAAGGCCACAGCCCCTCCTCTCTTCCCACACTGACCCTGCCTGGTGTTAGTGGTCAGCCGCTGCATCACAAATTACCAGTTAGAGGTTCAAACACACATTCCTTATCTCAGAGTTTCTGTGGGTCATTAACAGCTTTCCCGGTTCCTATCTCAGGGTTTCACAAAGCTGCAAACAAGGTGTCAGCAGGGTTGTAGTCTCACCTATAGGACTAACTCAGGGAGAAGTCCCTTCAAGGCGGTTGTTGGCAGAATTTGTTTCCTCACAGCTATAGAACTGAGGGCTCCAGGTTTCTGCTGCCTTCCTCAGATCCTAGAAAACACCATTGTTTCTAGAGGCTGCCCACAGTTCCCTGCCATGTGGGATGCTCCAACATAGCTGCTTACTTTGTCAACCTACAGGGAGTCTGGGCTCCAGTCTGCTAAGAGAGAGTCTTATGAACAAAGTGTAATCAAAGGAGTAATATCCGTCTTGCCTGTCTTATTGTGTTAGAAGCAAGTCACAGATCCTGCCTGAAACCCAGGGAGAGGGATTATAAAAGGGTGTGAATACCAGAAGTCACAAATCACCAGGGTCACCTTAACAATCTGTCTACCACAAGCACCAACAGGAGCTTCATGCATGTGTATGTGGACAACCTAGCCCAGCGACAACACCAGCACCTCTGAAGATGAGTGTACATCAGAATCATCCAGAGTGTATGTTAAAACATAGGGCTTACTCCTAAAATTGCTGATTCAGGAGGTCGAGGGTGGGGCTTAAGGATTTGCATTTCCAACTAGTTCCCCCGATGAAGCTGACAGTGCTGGTCAAGAAATCACACTTTGAGAACCAGTTTTCTAGCTTGGATGTCTGAGCTCACCTCACAGACACCCCCACCCCCAACCCCAAAGAGCTAGTTCTGTTTCTCAGGATTAGGTATGACATGCTGGTAGTGTGGTCTTGTCAGGAAGGCACCTGGTAACATACTGAGGGCAGTTTGGGCAGAGAATTCTGGAATCCCAGGTGTCCAGGGAATGGTCTAGCAGAGGAGGCAGAGGTTCTAGGTGTAGGTGGTCGAACAGACTTCTCATTCTGGACAAGGCTCAGCCAGAAGGCAAAAACGGGGCCCACTAAGGGCAATGGCTTGGGATAGGTGGCAAGAATTGTGAAGGTTCAGATTTTACCCTACTTGCAAGAAAATTAATTAGCCTGTCAGTTTTAAGGATGCTGGCTGAAGACACAAAACTCCTGGGTCACAGAAAATAGACAATTACTCACAGCAGTGGCCATAATAACAGCATTATACCAGTTCCCCAAGCCCTAACTCCAAAAAGGCAGTGTGCTGAGGGCCAGGTGTTGCCTATTTACACAGTGGGGTATACTCAAGGGAGTTTAGGGACTGCTAGCAAGTCTGCCCCAATCTCTGCTCTTGTGGGAGACCTTACCTTTATGATTCCGGACAGTAAGTCAATCTGGCCCTAAACAAAAGAGTCTCTATCTTCCAAGGCTGCCTACTATGCAAAACATCCTTAAAAGATAGTCCAGAAAACAGACCAGAAAGGTAGTTATCAAAAATGAAGGGGGTATGAGGAGGATGAAGAGGGTAAAGGGAGTCAAATACATGGTGATGGAATAAAACTGGACTTCAGGTGGTGAGCACACAATGGAACGTACAGATGTATTATACAATTTTATGTGTGAAACTTATATAATCTTATTAACCAGTATTACCTTCATAAATTTAACTAGAAAAGAAAAATATATAGTCTAGAGAAAACTAGCTGTTAATGCATGAAACAAAGGGATTAGTAAATTGAAAGACTGGGAAGAGGAAGCAAAGGGAATTAACAGGGAGCAGATTAGGAGATGAGGCCAGAGAAATAATGGCGGAGAAACGGGAACAGGTCACTAAGCACCCTCATAGCCACGTAAGAACTTTGCCCTTTATTCTAATTGAAATGAGGAGTTACTGCTGAGTTTCAAAGGGAGAAGTGGCATTTTACTACATGTTTTGAGAGGTTCACTCACTCTGGTTACTATATTGGGAATAGACTGAAGGTAGATCGGGGCCAAAGCAAGAAGACCAGGTAGAAAACTTCACCAGAAACACAGAAGGGAAATGTGGTGATCTGGACAAAGGCAGTATCAGCAGAGGGCATGCAAGATGTTCAACTCTAGACATATTTTCAAAGTAGAGCTGGCATGACAGACTAGAGGTAAATTGGAGAGAGGGGGAAACAAGAAAAAACCTCTCAATGGATAGGTTTTAGGTTTCTGCCTTTACAGTAGAGTTGCCATGAACTGAAATGGGGATAACTCTGGGAGAACTAGGGGTATTTTGGAAGAAGGATATCAGGAGGTCAATGTTAGACATGTTAAGTTCAAGATGCTTATTAGACATTCACGCACACATACCAAGTGGGCAATCTGAAGTTGAGGAGCCAGTTCCAGGCTGTGAAAATAAATCTGGGAGTTATTAGTGGATGGATGGAATTCAAAACCACAAGTAATGATGTGCTCACTAAGACAGTGAGGGCAGAAAAGAGAATAAGATAGGAGACTGAGGCAGGGCTTGTGAAAAAAATAAAATAAGTTCGATGTCCTGAAAACCAAGAAAACAATGAGCTTCAGGGTGGAGGAAATGAGCAAGTTTGCTAAGTAATGTCGATTGGTCCATTAAGATGAAGATTGAGGACTGAGCCCTGAATATTTTTTATTAAAGAGAGCTAATGGTCTCTTTCTTCAAGTCAAATGCAACCCAAAGCTTGAGCCTATTATGTCTCTAGAGCAGGGGTTCCCAACCTTTTTACACCCTAGGGTGCATTCTAAAATATCGGTAGGGCGGTGGGCACCAGCTATTTCTAAGGATATTTATTATTGAACAAGAATAAAAAGTAATAAAAATAATTTTAAAATAATAAATTGTACAAATTATATACACACAAAGAAACATATATACAAAACATAATACAAAGTAAATAAAAAACACGTATAATAAAATCATTTAAAAAAACATAAAAGAAAACATAAAAAAAGAAAACAATCTGTCAGTGTGATCTTTGGCATTGCATTTCATTGGCCAGTGCCTCATAATTAGGAGAGTATGACAACAACCCTGCTAGCAAACAATTATTAAGATGTTCATCGGTAAGTCGAGATCTATATCGTGATTTTATTAAATTCATGTTTGAAAACAAAGATTCGCATAAATACGTTGACCCAAAAAATGATTTGATTTTATATGCCGCTTTTTTAATAAATGGGAACCTTTCTTTGTCAACTATGTTCCATAAGTCCTCTGATATTAAGGGTTTTAGCAAAATATCGTTCTTAAGGTTCAAAATTTCTAATTCTAGTTCTTCTGCTTTCCCCTGAACAAGGTCTGCAAAACATGCGGCTAGTTCTATTACATTTATTTGGCAAGGAAAAGGATTGATACAGAAGGAGACAATTGGCTCGATATTTGTAAACTGCAGAAATCTCTCTTCAAACTGTTTTTGAAGCACTTGCAGGGTCTCAATAAATAATGACACGTTTAATTCATTGTTACCTAGCATTTTCCTCATATATGGGAAGTGCACGAGAGACTTGATATGCAGATATGATATCAACAAAGTCAATTTC
>PVKE010024959.1:0-23413 GCA_004027555.1 Craseonycteris thonglongyai
CTCCCTCTGTGAGTCGGCAGCTGCACTAGTGCACACCCTGCAGCAGGCTCTGGGTTGTGGAAGAGGTACAGATGTCCAACTTCGGGCTTTGAAGCTGTGGACTCCATCCTACTCTTCTCTTTTGCATGCCAGTGATTCCAGGCCAGGAAGCCAAAAATGGCAGACAGAACTAAGAAAAGTAAAAGAGGCTACCAGAGAGAAACTGGGATGACTGTTCATTTATTTGTAAGACAAGAGAGTTTTCTCTTTCCTTCTAAGGAGCGTAATAGCACTTATTGAGATTACCACTTGTTTGTCTTGGTTTATACGTTGCTTTATACTAATAATTAACGTTAATTATACTTGTCTCATCTCCTTCATCACACTGTACCCCCTTTGAGGAGTAATATTTTGTTAAACTTAGATCTCTAGCCCTTAAAGTAGTGTAGGCACTGGTGAATACACTAATGTTTGTTGAATACATAAATGCTACTGACGAGAATAAATTTTTCCCTATAAAATAAAATTAAGAAATCTGCCTGAGGAATTTAGTGACAGAAGCAGAACCAAAGACCTTTTCCTCTCCTCACCCCAAAGAGTCAGTGCACTTTGCACAGTGCCACACCCTGTAAATATACACCAGACACACTCAGATGCCTCCCGGAAGCCTGTGGTATACCAACCAGGCCTGCACGAGATGATGCCTGTGGTCTCTGCTGGTTATAAAAGAATGATCTGGTACCTTTAATATCTACTAACAATTACAGGGAAAGGAAGCAGTTTAATGACACAGGCACTCTATGGCCATGCTCCTGAAGTGGACTGCTTCTGCACTCTATTATTGTAATAGTAAAGAAAACATTTTACCCCTCCTACATCTCTCTCTTTCTTTGAAATAGTCCCAGATACTGACCCTAAAGATCACCTCCAACTTGCCATGAAAGAGTACTTGTTAATTTATTTCCTATTACAGGCCTCTCCTTTTTCGTTTCTGTGTTACTAATTCAGTAATCCAGGGTACACTACCTTTCTGGAGCCCCAAAGTGAGAGTCCACAATTGTCCTCCTCATCATATTTCTTCTCTATTTCATAAATGTTCCCAGTACAGTATGAGGATCATTGAAGGACATTAAAAATCAGTTGGCAATCACTTTACAAGTTATGAATAATATAAAAATCCCCCAGTTATTATCTCTGCTTAGCTTAGACTTCTGTTTTTCACTAGAAAGGACCCACAGGTTCATTGATCAAGACATGTTTTTTGTTTTCCCTCTCAACCTTATGTTCTAATCTAAAGGCTCGTTAAGTTTTGCCTTCTGTCTATTGCCTAATGCCCTAGGAAGACTGGAGAAAAGGGGCGGCAAGAACAGCTGAATGGAATTGTTGATTATGATTGACAAAGAGCTGCAGTGTGCGAGAGAGAAACAAAGAGACCTTTGTGTTGGTGGAAGCATGTGACCAGCTGCCCCAGTTCAGCAGAGCAGTTCCATTTGTTAGTCTACTCTTCTGGATTTTCTTCAAGTATTCTGATGGAACTTGGTCTTTTCCACAATCCTTCCCACTTTCCCCCAGTCACTTGTAAGAGAGAAGCAGAGGAAGGACTCCCATGAACAGCCATATGGCTTCTTTCATCCTCCAGAACATCCTCCATTTCATAAAACACTGTTTCCAAATATTTTTGATCGTGGATTTAATGATCAAAATATATGGTCATATTTATAAATGATATATTCATGTACTACTTATGTTGCTATTTTGTGCTAACTTGTTATAAAGTACCCTATAAGACACATACAAAAACACAGAAATTAAAAGAGTGAAGAAAATAAAAATAGAATTTTTCTTAACATTTTTCCCCTGCACCATAATGCATCATCTTGTACACTCCTATGGCATTCACACCTTATTCTGGGGTCTCCTGACTAAAAGATGCTTATGAGTAGACCACAGAAAAGCTTTCCAATCTAAGAAGCTACACTCTCCTTTGGGGGATGCGACAACTCAGGCAGTTTCTGATGGTGGGAAGACCATGGAAGCACAGGCAGGTGCCCAAATGAGGTTTCTGGAGACGTGAAATCTAGTCTCTGCTCTACCATTAACCAGCTCTGTGTCTCAGAAAATCATTTAAACTCTCCGGGTTTAATGTCACTGGAAAAAATAGTAACTTTCATACCCATTTCTTCTAATTGCTATCACACCAAACAAGGCAACAGATCTATCATTTCCTGACTATTTCCCTAATTATTATGAATATCAAACAAAGCCAATAGATTTGCAATCATTTTGTAAAGGAGAACAAAGAATAAAAATATAAGGCAATATTATTATTTTTGAAGACCGGAGTAGATAGGGTTATCCCTCACAACATTGTTTATTGCATCAGCAAAGTTATTTCAACACAGATTCAACTTTCCTTTTCCTTCCCCAACTATATAAATGATCAATGGTGAAAATCCAAACCTTTTATTTTAGATTTTAGTGAATTAATATCCCAACTCTTCCTCTGAAGATTCTAGGAACATAAAAGCTAGGAAAAAGAAAAGTTTAGAGGTAAAGAAATGTACAATGTCATGTCAGCTATAAGAATACTTTGTGGGTGAAGATTCTGAAGCTCAGAGGGCTAAGTGATGTTCCCAGGATCACGCATCAGGGAGAGGAGCCACGTTAGGACATGCACTTCTATTTTGGGATCCGGTATTTTCTCGCAATGCTGCTACAATTTCTTTCCTTCTTTCAATGCTGCCATTCAGGGGGCTGATTCACATCATAGTTCTCCAGTAAATCAGTTATTCCTCATCAGTCATACGTGTCTCTCAGTTGCAAATCAAGTCCAGATGAAATCATCTATTTCTATTCTCCATCACAAAAGATGTTCTCCTTCTCATCTTTAAGTCTTACAAGTTGATCTCACCCCCCACCCCACAAGGTCTCCAATCCTTTCTTACTTTTATGTGATTCCTACTCTGATTGCTTTGTTAGCTCAGTAATGTTTGTCTTATCAGGAAAGGATGGACTGTGGATGAGATGATGAAGGTGGCCACTTAAAGTGTTGTAGAAGGTGTCTGTCCCTTTCAAAGCACTGACAGCTATTGTGGAAGAGACTCACAGTAAAATAACCTTCTCACAGAGGGTCAAATAAGAAGGTAAAAACAACTTTCTCACCGAAGTCTCACACTGGATGTGTGCGTGAATGTTTTGAAGAGAAGAATTTAGAAAAGGGTGATAGAGATGACAAGGGCAGAGGCTGGTTAAATGGCTATATGTCCTTCTAGAAGCAGTTTCCTCTCTAGCATTTGTTTCTCTAATCAGAAGGGTCTTCCTCTTTATTCTTCTCCCCTTTTCTGGGAGCCACTTCCCACCTCCCAACCTACCTACCCCAAACAATCTCTGATTTAATGTGAAATAGTGCTTATGCTACATTTTCAGTGGGTTCCATTTCCACCTACTAGTTGTTTCTCGGTATTTAATGGAAAAGTATTTTCTATAAGTAAGATATATTAAATCTCAGGATCCATGTTTCTAACTGGATGAAAATAAATTAGTGAATTGATTTAATAAAATGTGTTTAAATGAAACCTTGACCCAAATTGTAACTATAAGATGAAGTAGTCAGAGATCCAAAGTAAAGTGCTAGCAATATCCTTTTTGTGATTTTCATTTATTCTTGACTTTGTTCTTATAAAATGTCAACTTAGTGTGTAATGGGATCAGAGTGCAAATAACCAGATTATCAGTTCAACTTTTGAAAACAAAGACAAATTTATATATACTGTTACCAATTCATCTTTTTTTTAAATATATATATATATATATATTTATTTATTTATTTATTTATTTATTTTTGACACAGAGAGAGAGAGAGAGAGAGAGAGAGAGACAGAGAGAGACAGAAAGAGAACTGAACTGGGGGAGCTCCCAGTTCAGCACATGGTTCCACACGGGCCGGGGCTGGGACTCGATCCCCAGTCCCCGGAGCTGCAAAGTGAGCGCTTAACCCACTGAGCCATCCCGGCTTCCCCTCGTCTTTTAGAAAGATATAGGCATTTATGTATTTATGCCACCCTGGTTTGTGCATAAAAGAAAGTCCAGTATTTCCTAGTTTTTTTTATATATAGTACATTTGAAACCAGAGTACCCAGCAAGGCCCCCAGTACAGAGCAGATATTCCATAAATGACTAAGTTTGATTGATGTTCAAAACCAGGAAAACCAGTCAAAAAGCTGAAATGTTTTTCTTTGTCTAAATGTTAATATTAAATACAACATAAGCTCAAATAAAATAAAAAAAAAGAAATTATAAAATTATGAGTTAGAGGCAGAGAAACAGGACATCAGACAGCAGACTGATGAGAGCTAGGCCAAAACATTTCAAAGGGGGAAAGCAATGAAAGGCAGTGTTTCCTGGAATGTGCTACAAGACTCCTATGACAAGAGGTCTTGTTAATCACTAAGAGAAGGCAAACCTTGAGCACAAATGACGCAGAAGGTAGGGTGGGCCAGGAAGTGGCTGTTGGAGCTTGGAATCGCCCACTTATCATTTTCTCTTCCGTCATTCCCATTCCAAGCCCCATGTGCTGGCTCACATTGCAGCGGGGGTACAGGCTAACCTCTTTCCAGGCCCACGCCACTGCAATTCACTTAGTGAGCAGGAAGGAATGAGTCCTTGTTTCTTCATCTCTCAGAAATTAAAAATATATGATGGCAAAACACATCATTTTTTAAAATTTATTTTTATTGTTTTTGACAGAGAGAGAGAGACAGAGAGAAAGGGAGAGACTAGAATAGTCTCCATAGTTGCACGTCATTAGTTTTCTACATAATTTCATTTCACAGGTGGGTATGGGGCCATGCAGGGCAGGATCCAGATGGTGGCTTGGGACTGCATAAGGCAGGAACTGGATGGGAGCCTCTCTCATGGGAGGCACACCCCTGTGACCTGGGAGCCTCCACATGGGAAGCATGTTCCAGTGAGAATTGAACTAGGGGCACACCCTGTTTAGCATATGGGGCCGTATGGGCCGAGTATGGGATTCGATCCTTGGACCCTGTGGCTGGAAGATAAGTGCTCAACCTGCTGAGCCATCCTGGCATCCCCAAAGAAACACTTTTTCTGATGACTAAACTCTGATACAGCATACAATATGGCCCAAGCACTTCCACTAATCTTTGTTAGGGAAGTTTTTTGCTCTGAAGCCACACGTCCTTAAGTGTAAGTGTGTGTGTGTGCACGTGCACATTGGTAGGGAGGTTATCAGCTCTAACTTTAGGCTAGAGTCACTGTACTAATAAGAATTTTTAACTTCTGAGGGTAACTAGGCTCACGCTAGTGTACAAATTTGATGAATTTTCTACTACCATATACTAACCAAACAAACAAGCAAACAAACAAACAACAATAGGAAAAACCCTGAAGTTTGAAATTTACCTTGAAGGCCACTTTCACATTATAAAAAGATTTCATAATACAATCAATGTTTTAAAACTGACACAAATGTATTTGACAAGAGACTTACCGCATACCATCTGCCTGCTCTTCCTTTTCTGTTATTTCACGATCTCAAGACCTTTACTCTTAACGTTTAAGATCTTCAGGAGACCTGACTGAGCTAGTTTGATAGCTCCATTAAACAGAGTTTACAGGTGAGATCTCAAAGGTGTAGGTGATTTGTTAAACTTTTATAAATATCTTCCAGATACCGTATTTTCCGGCGTATAAGACGACCGGGCGTATAAGACGACCCCCTAATTTGACAGTTAAAACATAGGTTTAGGTCTATATTCGCTGTATAAGACTACAGCCTCGGAAGTGGGGGGTAGTCTTATACAGCGAATATAGGCCTAAACCTATGTTTTAACTGTAAAATTAGGGGGTCGTCTTATACGCCCGGTCGTCTTATACACCGGAAAATATGGTACTCAATTGCCTCCAGAACTACATTTGTAGCATTGGAAGAGTTAGATGAGAGGAAAAAGAAAAGGTCAAAGGTTGTTCTGGCTAACACAATACCCACAGGTGACCATGAGCACTTAAAATCACACAGTGTGACTAAGGAAATTTTAAGACCTTTGGAACAACTTGGATATAAAAACATACTTTTACAACTTTAATTTTGGTAAATCTTAGTATAGATCAAGGATTTCTGATGAAAATTTACTTTTTGAATTAAGGTGTGTTCTAAGTGTAGAACAAACCATATTCTCAGCACTTCAGAAGAAAAAACAACCTCGTTAATATATATTTGTATTGATTAAGTGTGGAAATGATAATATGGATATATTGGGTGAATAGAATATACTGTTAAAATTAATTTGACCTCTCTCTTTTTACTTTTTTAATGTGACGACTAGAACATTTAAGATTACATATTATGGCTGACATTGTATTTTCATTTGATAGTACTGGTCCAAAGGGCAGTTTTGACTTAAATCAAACTATTGTGGTTCACCCACCTGCCTAATAATACTTTTGGCAGTAAACCTTAATGCATCTTTGTCAAGCACGCTTTCTGATTTTCAAGTCGAATTATTGAAATCTTCATAAAGAAACTGTCGTAGAAAAAGAAGAAACGCCAAAAGAGACAAAAGTCTATTGCCAATGAGCTTCTGCTGTGAACAAGCAAATACAACTACTTCTTACTGAAATCTCAAAAATTTGTAAGCTCTAACTCTTGAGTAAAATAAACAAACAAATAAAATCACTGATAGATTCATAGAGAGATTTAAAGATGTGAAACTTACAAAAAGGTAGAAAGGAAATTGCTTTCTGACCAGTTTTTCATGACACAGTATGGAAAAAATCAGAAATGGAAGAGAGATGCTTCAAGAATAAATTTTCATAGTACTGTACCAAAGGGAAGTGTCAAAAGAGATTAGGATTACTTTATACCTGTAAAATTAGAGCTTAGACTCTTGGTAGTCTCACTATTGACCAGGGGACTGAAATGACAAGAAAGCAGAATGAGAGTGAAAGGAAAAAGTGGTCACAAGCTGTTGACATTTAAAAAAATTCTCAAGAGAGGTACAAACATAATCAGTGAACACATGGGAAAACCCACACTGGTGGATTGAAATTTGGGTCCTTCATTTTTCTACTTCTATACCCTGGAAAGCATGTGGACTTGTTCAAATATTGCCCATCTCTAGACCTTTAATTTTACTCTTAAAAATTGCTTTGTCAGATTTTACCTGTATAAAAACAACTGTGGGGGTTTCCAGTCAAGATAGTGGAGTAGTAGGTAAGCACTATGCTTGCCACCTCATCCTTACATCAAAATTACAACTAAATTATAGAACAGTCAACCTGGAGGACCACTGGAAGACTACCTAAACTGAGTTTCTATAAATAAAGATATAAAGAAAAGGCCCTTGAGATTGGTAGAGTGGAGATGCAAAACAGATTGGTCCCACACCCACATATGGAAGTTAGAGTCAGGAGAGATATCTCAGCTCCAGAGGTGTCCACTGCAATATGAAGAGTCCCTGCCCCACATTGCACTCTTCAGCCCAGGGATCAAGTTTCTAGTGCTGGGAAGAGTGGTTCCTGCAATAGCTGGCTGTGAAGCACAACAGTGATTCTGTCCTGTCCCAAAGAGACGCAGATGTCTTCTTAAAGGGCCCTCACACAGATCCACTGGCTCACAGGCACTCACCCTGAACTCCAAAGAAGGAACAGAAGCTTGAGAGGTGCCAGAGATATATGGGGGGAAACTGATTTAGGTGAGTTCAGGGTGAGGGCTGCCGTTGTCCTTGTGTAGAGCCCTCCACCAATGCAACCTGCAAGGAGAGGCAGATGCCAACTCTGAATTTGCATTAGCTTGGAGAACACTGCTCGTTTCAACCAGGTGACTCCCTGAGACACCACTTCATCCAACTCGTACATTGCCCTTGGCTCTTTCATCACTGTGCCTCAAGGGCAGCCTTGCTCCATGCCACAAGTTTTCTTAAAAACTCTCCAGGGTCTGCAGGCCCCAGGCATGTGGCAGCTGGTCTCAGTGTTGCCTGTGCGTTTGTGTGAGTGGCACCAGGCTGGGTGTTGGTGGTAGCCAGCTTCAGGGCACAGTGTGGCCTCTTCCATATGCCTCCAGGCCCACCACAAGTAGCTGCCAAATGCAGATCACTTTGTAGCTCCTAACAGGAGGCCCTAGTCTGGGTATAGGCAGTAGCTTGACTTCAGCCTGCACCAGACCTCCTCCCAAGAGGTCCCAGACCCAACACACTTGGTGGCCAGACCACAAAAGAGCACCACCACCTGATCAGCTCTATGAATGACACATGTTGGTAGGTACCAGAGCCCTGCAGGGATAAAGAAGCCCAGCTATGGTTATGGCTAGGACTCACAGCCAGTCAGCTTGATGGGCAATCCCATCCACTAATGAGCAAACAGCAATTAAGCCTCAACTACAAAAGGAGGGCACCCATAACCTATACAAAGCACACTCCTGGGGCACCTGGCTCAGGCGGCCAGGAAGCACCCTCTGCTGGGCTCCACAGGACACTGACTATGAGAGACACAGCAGATATACTCAATACTACACAGAAATAAACAGAGAAAGGCAGTCAAAATGAGAGGTCAAAGAAATATGTCCTGGGGAAGCCGGGATTGCTCAAGCGGTTAGGCGCTCACTTTGCAGCGCCAGGGACCGAGGATCGAATCCCGGCCCCGGCCCGTGCGGAACCATATGCTGAACTGGGAGCTCCCCTAGTTCAGTTCTCTCTCTGTCTCTGTCTCTGTCTCTGTCTCTCTCTCTCTCTCCTCTGTCAAAATAAATAAATAAATAAATCGAACATTAAAAAAAGAAAAGAAATATGTCCTAAATGAAAGAAAAAGAGAAAACTCCAGAAAATGAACTAAATTAAATAGAGCTAAGTAATCTATCAGATTCAGCGTTCGAAGCACTGGCTATAAGGGCGCTCAATGAACTTAGGGGAAGAATAAATCAATCCAGTGAAAACCTCAACAAACAAATAGTAAACATAAAGAAAGAACCAGTTGGAAATGAAAAATAAATAAAATACCGAAATAAAGAATACACTAGAAAGAATTAACAGAGTAAATGAATCAGAGAATCAACTGAACAATTTGGAAGACAATATAGTAGAAAACACCCAATCGTAACAGCAGAAAAAAAAAATGAGGATAGTTTAAGGCAGGGGTCCCCAATACCCAGGACACAGACTGGTAGCGGTCGGTGGCCTTTTAGGAACTGGGCAGCAGAGCAGAAGTTGAGCAGCTGGTGAGCAAGCGAGGGGAGCTTCAACTGTATTTATAGATGCTCTCCATTGCTCTCATTATTGCCTGAGCTCTGCCTCCTGTCAGATTAGCAGCGGCATTAGATTCTCGTAGAAGCACAATTCTACTGTGAACTGCACCTGCGAGGAATTAAGGTGCATGCTCCTGGATCCTAGTAAGTGTTGGGGACTTTGATGTTCCATTGACATCAATGGATAGATCATCCAGACAAAAAATCAACAAGAAAACAGAGGCCTGAAATGATGTCTTAGTCCAGATGAATAAGGTGAAGAGAGGAAGAAGTACAACTGGTAGTTACATACAAAATAGTCATGGGGGTATAAAGTACAAATGATTATTATAATTTGTCAATACTATTGTCATAATTATGTATGATGCCTGGTGGGTACTAGGCCTAGCAGGGGGATCACTTTGTAAGTTATACACATGTCTAACCATTATGCTGTACACCTGAAACTAATACAAAATAATATTGACTATCAACTGTAATTGAAAAAAATATATTTTTTATTTTTAAAGATTTATTTTATTGTTTTGACAGAGAGGGAAAGACAGAGACAGAGAAAGACATAGAGAAGGAAGAGGGCCCAGAGCAGTCTTCATAGTATCACATCATCAGTTTTTGACATATTTTCGTTCCACACAGGTGGGTGGGGGGCCGCACAGGGCACGAACCAGGCAGGGGGCCTTCCCCATGGCAATGATACCCCAGTTCAGCATATGCATCCACACGGCCTGGGGCTGGGATTCGGTCCTCGGACCCTGGTATACCCCGTAAACCCCAATTTTTTTTTAAAAGAAAGAAAAAGTAAAAACTAAAATCAACTGTGGGTTGAGGGAGTATAATTTTCCAGTATCCAAACAGATCTGATTGTGCTCCTGATTAAACTAAGATCTGGTAGATTTAAGGGATAGCCTTAAGAAATCATCACACCAGCTAACACTATAAAGATCAGTTGGAGCTGAAAGCATCATCCAAATGACTTAACCAATTCCCATTTTAAGCAAGTTTTATGAGTGCTGTCACCACTGGCACCTAACATAGTGGCCCACAGTGTGATATCGGTCCATTTTCTATCTGAGAAGATCAGTGGGACTTGGAAGATTGACATAGCAGTCTTAGTGTGTGGTTCAGCACCAAAGGCTTCGCCTAGATGAGTGGCTAATGGCAAAGTTGGCTTTCTCTTAGGCTCAGTTACACATACTAGGCAGTGTGTGTTTCAAGTGTCTACGGCAGGGGTTCCCAAACTTTTTATACCCTAGGGCGCATTCTAAAATATCGGTAGGGTGGCAGGCACCAGCTATTTCTAAGGATATTTATTATTGAACAAGAATAAAAAATAATAAACAAAAATAGTTTTAAAATAAAAAATTTATTGTACAAATTATATACACACAAAGAAACATATATACAAAACGTAATACAAAGTAAATAAAAAACACATGTATAATAAAATCATTGAAAAAAACATAAAAGAAAACATAAGAAAAACCAATCTGTCAGTGTGATCTTTGGCATTGCATTTCATTGGCCAGTGCCTCGTAATTAGGATAGTATGACGACAACCCTGTTAGCAAACAATTGTTAAGATGCTCATCGGTAAGTCGAGATCTATATCGTGATTTTATTAAATTCACGTTTGAAAACAAAGATTCGCATAAATACGTTTACCCAAAAAACAATTTGATTTTATATGCCGCTTTTTTAAAAAATGGGAGCCTTTCTTTGTCGACTATGTTCTGTAAGTCCTCTGATATTAAGGATTTTAGCAAAATATCGTTCTTAAGTTTCAAAATTTCTAACTCTAGTTCTTCTGCTTTCCCCTGAACAAGGTCTGCAATACATGCGGCTAGTTCTATTACATTTATTTGGCAAGTAAAAGGATTGATACAGAAGGAGACAATTGGCTCGATATTTGTAAACTGCAGAAATATCTCTTCAAACTGTTTTTGAAGCACTTGCAGGGTCTCAATAAATAATGACACGTTTAATTCATTGTTACCTAGCATTTTCCTCATATATGGGAAGTGCACGAGAGACTTGCTATGCAGATGTGATATCAACAAAGTCAATTTTGCTTTCAATGCATTTACAGAGCTTATCATTTCAGCTCTATTTTTGTCTTTTCCCTGCAACTCCAAATGGAAAGAATCTAATTTTTCCATGGTGTCAGCAAAAAAACCTAAATCCACCAGCCAGCAAGAGTCTGTTAGTTCATCATAATTTTCATTTCTATCATGTATCAATGTTTTTATTTCTTCAATTAAGTTCACAAATCTTATAAGAACTTTACCTTTACTGAGCCAACGTACTTCAGTATGCAGGATGAGATCGTGTTCTTGATCTTCAGTATCTTCTAACAGGGCCTTGAAAAGTCGGTGTTGCAATGGAGCTGCTTGAATAGAGTTGATTATCTTTGTGACTATTTTCATAACATGTTCAAAGGGCAGTATTTTACAACACAAAGCTTCCTGATGGATAATACAGTGGTAGGACATAAAGTTTGAAAATGATTCATCTTTCCTGCAAAGGGCAATCAATCCTTTGTCTTTTTACCAACCATTGCTGGTGCCCCATCGGTAGTTATCGCAGACAACTTATGCAAAGGCATGTTTATCGACCTGGTGTATGTTCTGAAAGTTTTATAAATATTCTCACCTCTCGTCTGTCCTTTCATTGGTAATATTTGCAACAGCTCCTCTTTTACTGTGAAGTTACTAAATACCATTCTCACCATAACTGCCAACTGTGCGGTGTCTGATATATCTGTTGACTCGTCAAATTGCAGAGAGAAGCAGTCACATATTTCCAAGTCAGTCTGTAACTGAGTTTGCAAGTATTTTGAAATTGCGTGTATTCTTCTTGTGACTGTGTTATTTGACAACTGTAGGTCTTGTATCGCCAACATAATCTCACGCTTGTTAGAATATTCCTCAAACAAACAATCGGCAGCAGTCAGAAATGCTTCTTTGAACAATTCACCATCCTGGAAAGGTTTTTTCTTCTTTGCGAGCATGTGAGAAATTGTGAAAGAAGCAATGTTTGCCTTTTTAGATTTTTCCACATGTCTAGTGAAAACAGTCTGTTGAGTGGTTAAACTTCATTTTAGTTGATTTATTTTTTTCTTTCTTACTTCAGATTTAAGTGGATAATTTGTATCAAAAGTGGTATGACTTGTCTGAAAGTGACATTCAATATTATGTTTTTTCGGCACTGCAATACTACTGCCACACAACAGGCAAACGCATTTACCTTTTAAATTAATGAAACAATATGATTCCTCCCAGTCTGTGTTAAAATTATAGGTTCGTTTCCTCTTATTTGGTCCACTCATTTTAGGACTAAAAAAATAAAAATAGTTATAGAACTACAATATCATATCAAATTGCCACCATAATAATAGATTACCTACCTCGCTTTTAGTTCATTTAAAATCGAATCTATCAAAACACTGTGATCCTAGCTAACCGTCACGACCCGATCAGTCCAGCAACCGCAATCAAAACGGCAACTTGGCGTCCCCCGGTTGGGTGGAGGAGAGTGTAAAGAGCGCAGCGGCTACACAAGACGCGACATGTACAAAGGCGACAGCTAGGGAAACACTTATACATACGATATCGCAAACATACCAACGGATATAATAAACCTGTGTAGATACTCCAACAATATTTTAAAATTCTCACAAATGTATAAAAATAAATGATAGTTTTACTGAGTGTTTATGAAAAACTTCTGATGCAGTCAAATCATGGCGGGCGCACACAAATCGGGCCACGGGCGCCATGGCGCCCGCGGGCACGGGGTTGGGAATCCCTGGTCTAGGGACTGTGACTAATATTTTATCATCATTTTCTTGAGATATCACTTTAAATGTTATCTGAGTGACTGAAACTCAACAAATCCCCATAATGAAGAACTGCGGTCCAGAGGGCAGCCAGTGGAAACGGGAGTCGCCTCTTGTAGCCTCCACTCCCATGTTTGCATTTGGCTTCATGACAGCGGCAAACCAGTCCCCCTAAGAGCTGATCTTGTGGCTTGAGATTTTCCAAGCCAGATGTGCAGATGAATGTGCAGATTAAAAACGGGAAAGCATATTTGAAAAGCTTTCAAGTCCACTTGAACTTGTGTGGGTTTCACATACACTCTGTGAGTCCAAGGTTTCTTAAAGAGTTTGTGTTCTTGGACTGTGGTGCCTGGAGGCCTTTGGATGGGCAGGTATTTCCACACCAAGACACTGCGATGACTGTAGCCTGGGAACATGAGCACAGTGGTATTCTTTTCCTGTACTTCTGGCCCCAGGAAAGTAGAGCAGTAGTTGGAACAGCAGGAAGACGTAGGCAGAGCAACAGTGGCAGGAGAAAGAGCAATGAGGTCAAGACTAATAGCAGAGTAGCAGTAGGAAGGTGATGATCTGAGAAGAGAGGCAAGTCTGACAACCCTGCATTATGTTGTCAAATGCTAACCCAAGTGAGTCTTACTCTCTTTTAGACTGTGGGAAAGGGCGATGATGATTGGGCCTGGTTTCCCACATCGTTCTCCAGTGATCATACCTTTCCAAATGGTAAGCAGATGGCTACATCGATGCAACACAGGAAGGGGTGTTCAGGTCGCAAGGGCACGGTAAAGGAAAAATAATAACTGTTGTCCTGGTACAAGTTCACACATTAGAAATGAACCTTTCCTCAAGCTATCTTCTGTATATCATGCCCTGCATTTTGAAAGCATCTTGAACAATTTCTTGTGTTATCAGATACTTGTTTTTCCTGAGTGTGAATGGCAGAAATGCACACTTGTGTGTCAAATGCCTAATGCATGAGGACACCAGTTGTTGGCGCTGGCCAGCTGCTGACCTAGACAGGTTCTGTGCAGGAAATAAGCACCTCGTAACAGAACACAATGTGGCCTCTGCTGAGCCCCAAATGGAGGGTGCTGGCAAGACCCTCAAAGGAAAATCTCAGCTGCCAAATTTCCTTCTATTCAAACACAGAACTTCTAAAACTTGCTCAAACCAGATATGCTGTGGACAATGACAAGATCACCACAGCTCCATTTTCCTGCCATCTTCTAGCATGTGTAGAGGGTTGTTAGTTACCCTGGGCTGTCCTCACACACAGTTTCATCTCCATGCTAGATGTGGTAGCGAGGTTGGTGTTACCACTGTGACCTCAACTCCTACCACCTTCTCTCTTTGCTCGCCCACTCTAGTTACACTGACCTTCTTTGATGGTCTTTCCTCAGCTCTGGGCCTTTGCAATTACATCCCATCTCAAAGATCTTCTAGTCCTTACAGGGCTAACTCCCTGGGTTCAGTACTGCTTAAACATCATAACCTCAGAAAGGCTTTCTTTGACCACTTCATCAACCCTCTTCTCCAATCTATTCCCTTCCATCACTATACATTCTACCACCTACTCTCTCTTATGTTTCTGCAAGCAATTTTAACCACCTTAAAATTATAGTAATTCTTATTTGGTTATATTTATGTTGCTGTCTGTGTCTGCAACTAAAGTATACAAATTATATAGGCACGAGCTTTCTCTCTCTCTCTCTCTCTCTCTCTCTCTCTCTCTCTATTTTTTTACTGATTTCTAGTGCTGAGACAGTGCTTGATACAGGGTAGGGGAGCAATAAATGTTGGTGACTGAATTAATGAATGAATGATAAAAGAAAATGTACAGTGTACTGGCTAGTTTCATATCACTCTGTTAGGAAGAGGGGGAGATGTGACTCAAACTAGGTCTTTGGATTTCAAATTCTGTGCTATTTCCTGTACACAAGGTTGCCACTATTGCAAAACTTACATTTGGTTTCAATGTTTATCCTAGGGAAAAATAAACTAATCTAGACCACTGTCACCACCCTCATGTTTTAGAACTGCTCTCAAGATTTATTATGAGACATTTTAGTTTTTAGCCTCCCAAAGCTGAAGGCAGCAGTTTTCCTAAGACAGTGCAAAACTAGACATCAAAGACAAAGGTTTCTGGAAGAGTGGGATCTATGAAGCCTCAATGAATTTGGGGTGTTTCCAATTGGCTTCTAATAATGAGTAGTGTTATAGAACTCCCAGAGAGCAGAGACTCCCCACCTCAGTATCAAGTGAACAAATTATAATCCTGATTGTAGTGTGTTACTCAAAGGGTCACTTCACGTGTGGATAGTAGTGACTTTCCTGACTCCCCAGGTCCCCTGACCGAAGAAATCTCTTTCTTTGAGATCTGCCATACTCATTTGATCTTCCTTATCACAACATTCACATATATAGAAAACTACTTATATTCTAAAATATTTATAATATACTTATTAAATATACATTAAACATATGTATTATTATTGAGTGGTTTTTAGATGTGATATATGCTCATTCTATAAAATTTGAAGAATAAAACTCCTAAATGAGAAAATCAACCATTCATAAGCCCACCTAATTTTACAGATTTAACTGTATAATCATTTAATCAAGTTCAAAAAAGAAAAACTTTCCTGGAATTGTATTTTATATTTCTTTTTATGTTTATATTTGATTAAAGTTATGAATTAACTTGGGAAGAATTGGCATTTTTATAATATTGAGTATTGAATTCAGTAAGCAAAATATATACTTCCAGTTGTTTAGTGTTATAAAAATACATCTCATTATATATATGTGTCTCTGTATGTGTGTATGTGTATATATATAGTATTACACACAGACATATGCATGTATCCAATATATGCAGGACTTATATAAAGAAAAATACTAAAGTATGGTAAAATACTAAAGTATATTACTTATTAACTATTGTTTTTTACTGTTTGCTGTTTAGATAGTTTCAAAATTTTACTCTAAACAATGTTGAAATGAACATCCTTATGCACAGGTCATTACATACATTATTGATTATCTCCTCTAGGCTTTCAGTAGTGGAATTATGAGATTAAAATATATGAACTTTTTAAAGTATCTTGATACATAGTAACAGATACTTCTAGAAAGGCTGAACTAATTTACACGCTCTTGGCATCTCAATTTATCATTTTTTTTCAATTTTTCAAATTTATAGGCAAATATGGTATCTAACTCTCATTTTAATCTGCATGTCTTTGAATAATAAGGTTGACATTTGGGGAAACAGTTCAGCAGTATTATTTATGCTTTGATAAATCTCTGGTGTTTAGGTCCCGGCAAGAACTGAACTGGGGGCACACCCCAGTTCAGCATATGGATCCACCTGGGTCTGGGCCGGGATTTGATCCTTGGGCTCTGGGGCTGCAAAGTGAGTGCTTAACCTGCTGAGCCATCCCGGCTTCCCTGTTATTATTCTTATACAGTATTAGTAATTGTTTTTTCTTTTGTGAATTTTATGTTCCTATTCTTTGACCTTTTAGAATCATTCAGGGTATTACTGTGTTTCTTACTGACTTACAAGCACTTTACATATTGAGGGCATTGACCATTAGGAATATTTTTTGGCTTTTAAATTTTATACTTTTAGACACTTAAAAGTTAAAAATGTGTTTAGATATGTTTGTGATTTTTTTCTATTGTATTTATGCCTAGAAAACATCTCATATCACATAATCAGACATATCCAAACTTTTTTTTAATCTTCTAGTTACTTTTCTGATTTAATTTTGTGCATTTAACTGTTTAAATATCTAAGAATTTATTTTGTTATATGACATGGATCAGAAATGAATTTTTAAACATAACCCCCTATGTACTGTGGGCTATGTACTATATAAACTTCTCCCTCTTTCTTCTATTTCCTCACTTGTAAATTAAAGATGATAATATTACCTACTTTCATAGTTTAAGAAAACGATTTTGAGTTGTAACATGTAAAGTACAGAAAACAACTCCTGATACATTATGAGTGGTAGAAAGGGTTAAGTATTATCTTATCATCATTGTTATCCTCATCACCATCTTCATTTTTATGTATCACAGCCTTTCATTATTGTTGTTATTATTATTGCTTTTAAAGAAGAGGTTTTATTAGTGAAGCAAAACAACACAAATAAGTCATCACCACTACCAACAAACTCTGACTAATTTCTACCTGGGCCCGAGATTAGCTTCCACATCTAAGTAGCTGTGAGTATCACTGTTGTATCAAATTACCTCCCTTATCCCTCAGCTATTGGAGAGATGGTCTGGAGATGGCTGACTTTCACCAGGCAGTTTTTTCTACACAGAGATAAGGTGCTCCAAGATGCAATCTTTCCTCTTGTCTAAACCTACAGTCGGGTCTTTGACCTGTTTGTCGTAAATATTCTGTTGTGAGTAATTCAGTTCTACAATGAACAAACATGGTCCTGGAGGTTTGTAAGACTGGTTCTTTTCAGAAACATGGAGCTTCTTTTGCAAAATTTGTCCCAAATAAACAGAAGCCATTCATCACCCTACAGACACCTAACACTGATTGTCAGGACTGGGCCAAGTTGTGATTTCAGGGGCCCATGGAAAGATTTCTCCATCTCCCCCACGTTTTCCAACAGCAAAATGAAAACAAAGTATGCTGTTCCACAGTTCAGTATAAGCCTTAAGTCAGCTTTTGCTGTGAACGAACGAACACCTTGTCTGATTATTTGCACTCAGGTGTACGTGGCTGATCTAAGATTTTGGCTGAAAGTAGGAAGAACTGGCAGTACTATCCATGGTACACTTAAAGAGTTGGGGGGGTCAGTAAAGATTATGGTAAAGGGACAGAATGGTTAACAGAGAAGAGTAAGAGAGCCTCACCCTGCTTTAGGACAGTGTTATCTCACCCCCAAACAACTTCCTGGCTCTGTGTAACGGAGATTTTCATCACAATGTGACAAGAGCTATTACATCAAAAAGAGTGTATGTGTGTGTTTCCTAACTTGTGCTACACAACTCTGAACAAACAAACCAAACTCAGCAGCCACAATCTGTTGGATGTTGCCTTAATTTAACATTTCATTTCCCTTCTTTGAGTTCTTTAGTCAAATGAGTATCCATGGGTTGCTCCTCCTTCCAGTGAAGATTTTCTAGGCACACTTGTCTTATTACTGGGGTTTTTTTCCACGGCCAACCACAGACTGAAAATGTAAAATGGAAAATTCCAGAAAAAACAATTCATGGGTTTTAAATTACATGCTTTTCTGAGTAACTTGGTGAAATCTCAAATCGTTCCGCTCTGTCCTGCCTGGGACATGAATCATTCCTTTGTCCATCGTATCCATGCTGTATATGCTCCCTACCTGTTAGTCACTTAGCCATCACAGTTATCAGACCAGCTATCTTGGTGTCACAGTGCTTATATTCCAGTAACGCTTATTTTACTCAATAAGGCTTGCCTCAAAGCCACTCACATTTTTATTACATTATATTGTTAAAATTATTCATTTTGTTACTAGTTTTTATTGTTATTCTCTTATTGTGCTTAATCTATAAATTAAACTCTATCATAGGTATGTATGTGTAGAAAAAAACATATTAGGATTTGGTACTATCCACAGTTTCAGGTGTCCATTGGGGGTGTTGGAATGTATCCCCCATGGATAAGGTGGTGGTGGTGGTGGTGGTGGTGGTGGTGGTGGTGGTGGTGGGGTGTGTGTGTGTGCGTGTGTGTGTGTGTGTGTGTGTGTGTATGTGGAAATACTGTATAAGCAGAGAGATGCCTTCACAGGAATCTGTTGCCTATCATGTGGCTCAATTTATATGAGAGAAAGCCTTTACTTCTTTACTTTAGAAGGATAATATCTCAGGATACAGAAATCAAGGTTGTGGATTTTTTCCCCCAATACTTTAAATAATTTGCTCCATTCTCCTCCTGCCTACAAGGTTTCTAAGTAGAAATAAGATGTAATTATTACCATTGCTTTCCTATAAATAAGGTATTTTTGTCTTCTGGCTTCTTTCAAGAGTTTTCCTTTCTCTTTGATTTTCTGCAGTATGAATATGAAATTCTTAGATGTTGTTGTTTTGGAATTTATCCTGTTTGGTATTCTATGAATTCCCTGGATCTATGGTTTGGTGTCTGACATTAATTTGGAAACAGTCTCAATTAAGGAAATAAGAGGGAAGCCGGGGTGGCTTAGTGGGTTGAGCGCTCACTTTGCAGCGCCGGGGACCGGGGATCGAATCCCGGCCCCAGCCTGTGTGGAACCATATGCTGAACTGGGAGCTCCCCCAGTTCAGTTCTGTCTCTGTCTCTGTATCTCTCTCTCTCTCTCTCTCTCTCTCTCTCTGTCTGTCAAAAATAAATAAATGAAAAAAATATATAAAAATAAATAAATAAATAAAAAGGAAATAAGATACAAGTTTGATTCTGAAGCATCTAATAGAACATGGCTTCACTGAATTTTTATGGTTTTCTTCTTTTAGCTTATTCTGGAATTTTGTTTCCACTTTCAGGTGAATTTAGAATAATCTTAGCAAATTAAAAAAAAAAACCTATTCAAATTTTAAATGACATTATTAACTTGTGAAGGTTGATAATAATACAATTATTCATCCTGGAAAAGGGGGTGTTCTTTCCAAGAGGAAGTTGGAAAACAATTACTCCTGAAAGTTTCTTTTTCTCTGTATATCCCAATTTGGAGGGATGTGAATGGGGTGGAGATAAGACTATGAGGAAATGTTAAATGACAGCTTTTTTCTTATGCACACAAGGGTAACACATTCTGTGAATAAAGAATTAGACAATATAATATAGAGTTGTACACCTGGAAACTATGTGATTGTTACCAACCAATGTCACCCCAATAAATTTAACAAGAAAAGGAAAAACAAGAAACAAAAACACCCATGATACATGGTATTGATAGGAACCATTGAATCTACACCAGTGAATTCCATATTGAATTATTTATCTTCTTTGAACCAGAATGTCTACCAGGTACATGTATTTCTCTTTAGGAAACTACTTATGAGTCCTTTCATTCAATGCATCCAAGAGCAGCTCAGTGTCTTTCAAAATGATGATAATGTACAAAATAAAAGAACACACGATTAAGTCAAATCAAGGAGAAATGTCTCAGCTTGTCAATGAGATGAAACTGTTTTATAGACGGATTCCCCAAATGGCAAGCTTCCAAACCTCTTGCAGTTATAAATTAAGATGTTTGAAAAGTCACATGGCAAGAAAGGAGCCTAGTTCAGCCATTTTCCAAATTGGGTTTTAGTTCTTCCTCCAAGTAGTATGTATTACATATTCAATTGTTTTCATATGAATAAGGGATGCCTTCAATGCTGCCTTTTTAAAAGAGGCCACATCTCTGGTAATCTCATAAATATGCTGACAGTTCACAGCTCTATTAGTATGTACAGCCTCTACCCTCCTACGTTCCCTAGTGGCACTTCTCCTAAATCTTGCTCAGTCACCAGAGATATTAAATCTTGTTCATGTCTCATAGATACTAAAGCTTGCCAAGTAGAATACTCAAAAATATAAAGGCCACTGGCTTACTTGCCACTTCATTTTAATTCAACTACGTAATTAGCAGATAATTTATATAAAGTTTCTATCAGAAATACTCAAAACTGTTTAGAATTTTGAATAAATATGAGTTAAATATAATGCTGGGATTTTCAGGAAATCTGTAAAGTTTTATATATTTCAGTAAAACAATAAAACCCTGGGGTGAGAAAGAAGTGAGACTCTTTGGTAAAACTTTGCTTTTGCCTTTGCTGGCAGAAGCTGAAGGACTAAGAATATTTTACAACAAATATGCTGTTCACATGATGCTGAAGGTCTACATAGAAGCATTGTTGTCTCTAAAATCTGAAGAAGGAGTTGTGGTCTCCTAGTCACTGTAGAAAAAGAAGCCATGTGTTATGCTGCAGATGGTCAATTTCCTCTGGTCACATTCACTCACTGCACATTGGGAAGGCAAAGAGAAGTGTGAAATAAGTTGATAGAAAATGCTTTTTACCCAGGAATAGTAGGTTATTTATTTTCAAAAGGTCAGTTAGAAAAGGGTAGCATGCATTGTAGAGTAACACATATGAAAATTAATTAAAGTCATGAACTCCTGCAGGAGGGCTCAGTATTAAAAAGTCACTCAGAGACCTACAGTAAATGCTTTGTTAGCTGGAATGGTTAGAGAATTAGGTCCTGTGGTTAAAAATATGTTGCAATTAAGTCTCCATTGTGATCTCTACATCATGCCCAGATTTTAAATCTTTAGGAATTAGGATAATATAAAGTAACAAAGGCTCTGAATTTAGACAACCTGATTCCAAATCCTGACTACAGCCCTTATCAGATGTGTGATATTGATTCAGTTATCTACCTTCTCTGAGCTTTAATTTTTATATCTGGAAAATGGAGATAAAACTAGATTAAATACCATACTAGACTTCTCCTTCTGGCCCAAATGAAGTCCTGAGGACTGAATCTTTCCTCTTGCCTCACAAAAGTAAAACAAGGAAACAAAATATTTAAAGCATTGGTTTCTAAGACACTGGGTATTAGACAATGGACAGTGGTCCCTGGGATATGAGAAATGAATAAGGTGAGACCTCTGATTGCCCCAGTTTCCTACTTGGAGAAACTTTCACAGTCATGGAACAGAGAGGAAAACCAGGTGTAGCTCAGGAGAATCCCTGAGTTGAAGAGATACAGCTGAGTGCCTGGGGACACCAACGCAGCTAGAGTTCATAATTCAGAGTACAGAGAAGAGATAGTCACACAGAAAGAGAACTCCATAGAACAGCACAGGGTCCACCCCCAAGTTCAGCAGAGTGTTGATCAGCACCTACATATGAGAAAGTGATGAGACTGGGGGAAAATAATCACCCACAAAGATGAGAAGGAACAGTGCCCATTGTTCACACAGAGTCAGGAAGTGCCTGTTCCCAACTGCTAGAGTGGAAAACTTTGTACGTCACATGGAATTGGGGGAGTGCTAAGGAGAGTCTCTTTACTAGCAGAGAATAATTCACTCTAAACTAAACATGGCTCTGATACTGTATAATAAAGCTTACAAGAAAAACTTGAGAAGATCAAAAGGTTTCCAAATTACTGTGTCCCAGAATAAATCACAAGACTATTTATAGAAATACAAAAATATCCAATACCTAGGGGAATAAAATTCACAGTTCATAACATCTAATAAAAAATTACCAGTATAAAAAAGGAAGGAAAACATGACCCACAATGAGAAGAAAACTCAATCAAAATTGACCTATAACTGACACCAATGTTAGAATTTCCAGGTAAAGATTTTAAAACAATTATTATAATTGAATTCCATATATTAAAAAAGTTGAGAAATAGAAATGTAAAAACAAGGTCCAGATCCAAAAATTAAAGATTAAAATGACAATATATGAAATGAAAAAATAAACTAATAGAATAAACTTCAAATTAGACATGGCAGAAGAAAAAATAGTGAATTTGAAGATATATCCATGAAAACTGAACACAGAGATAAAACACAGAAATAAAAAAGTGAAAAGAATATTAGTAAATTGTGGGTCAATTTTGTGTGGACTAATAGATGTTTAATTAGTTTCTGAAAGAGAAGAGGTTATAGAAAAACATTTGAAGAAATAATGGTAGAATTCTTTCCCCCAGATTCAGTAAAAAACTATAGATTCAAGGAGCTACAGAAAACCCAACACATGTCCCCCCGCCCTCCCCCACACCCCCCCAAAAAAACATGAGGGAGAAAAAAAAAAAAGACTATACTAGGAACACCATAATAAAATTCCTCAAGAACAGTGATAGAGAATCTTAAAAACAAGCAGAGAAATAGATGTGCTGCATACAGAGGAATAAATACAGAGAATACAGCAGATTTTTAACGGTGGCCAGAAAATGGAAATAACCAAAATGCCCTTCAATAGATGACTGGATAAAGAAGATGTGGTACATTTACACAATGGAATACTACTCAGTGATAAGAAAAGTTAAAATACAGACATTTGAGACAACATGGATAGACCGAGAGACCATCTGATTAAGTGAAATAAATTAAACTGAAAGAATCAGGAAACATATGACCTCACTTATAGGTGGAATATAAAACTGAAAGTAACAAAGACACAGAGACCTATGGACACTCAATAACTTGGTGATTGCCTGAGGGAAGGGTGGGAGGGGGAAAGGAGAGTGGGAGGGGAGGTGGGAGTTGGCACCAGCATTGTAGACACACTCAATAGTTTGGTGATTACCTGGGGAGGGAGAGGAGGGGGGAGGGAGAGTTGTGGGGGGAGGGGGGAGTGGACACCGG
>PVKE010024960.1:0-23412 GCA_004027555.1 Craseonycteris thonglongyai
GCCCAGAACAGTCTCCATAGTTGCACATCATTGGTTTTTCCACATAGTTTCATTCCACAGGTGGGCTGGGGCTGCACAGGGCAGGAACTGGGCCGGGGTCTTGCCCCGGTGAGATCTGAACTGGGGGCACTCCCCAGTTCAGCATATGGGTCCGCACGGGCCGGGGCCGGGATTCGATCCTCGGTCCCCGGGGCTGCAAGTGAGCGCCCAACCCACTGAGCCATACCGGCTTCCCCAACACTATCATTTCTATATAGATGCCTCATAGATTTCTTTAAATTAACTTGTCCAGGGGTGTCTGTTATTTTATCACTCCCATTTTCCTTCACTCAAGCCTACTGCTACTTTTCTAATTTAACTTTTCTATCTCAGTAAAGAGCAATGTAGTCAACTTAGTTATTCAAGTTTGAAACCTAGAAATCACTTATAATTTTTCATTCTCTTCATAATCATTTTAATATCCTATCCTTCAACAGCCCTTATCAATTCTATCTGAGTGCAGTATTGCAAATTTCTCCTCTTTTTTTTAATGTCATTGCCAACACGTTAGTCGTTTTTATTATTATTATTGTTAAATTTATTGGGGTGACATTGATTGATAACAACGAGATAGTTTCCAGATGTACAAATCTACATCACATCACCTATGTATTGCATTATGTGCTCACCACTCAGGATCATCTCTCCTTCCATCGCCATATATCTGGTGCCCACTCCCCCACCATACACACACTCTCCCCACTCCCCACTTACCCTCAGGTAATCACCAAACTATTGAGTATGTCCATACATTTCTGTTTCTTTGTTACTTTCAGTTTTATAATCCACCTATAAGTGAGATATATGACCTCACTTATACATGCTAGTCTTAAAGCTGTATAATCTTAGCTTAAATCATCTCTCATCTCTATTAGTTTAACAGTCTCTTAACTGGATTAAGTGGTTTACTCATTCTCAGTCATTTATTCACCCCTTACAGATTAGTAATCCTCCTAAAAATGCATATTTAACCACATATGCTATTCTTAAAGCATTTTAATAATTTCTCACTTCTCCTACAATAAACTTTAAACTCTTCCATGATCCTTAAGCTATTTGTCCAATCTCTCTCATTATTCTGTTTTAATCACATAAGATGGTTTGCAGCTATTCATACATAAGAAGTTATTTTCTTTCTTAGGGCCTTTGCACATGCTGTTATCTAAGTCTGTAATTCTTTCTCCCCCAATCCTCATATGAACAGCACCTCATTTCTGGAATTTTCATATAAAAGATATTTCCAGCAATCTATCTGAAGGACTTCTATGAACAATCTATCTAAAGTAGCCATTAATGCAACAAGCAAAATACATTATTAGTCTTTTAGTCAACACAAAAGGAATCTATGAAACCCATTTTCTAATAGAATATAATCTCTATGAAAGAAGAAACTAAGATTCTTTTGTCACGGCACTAGGGCCTAGCACAATTCCTGGTCAATGCATGTTATTAAAAATAATAATACAAATATATGGTGATGGAAAGAAACTTGATAATAACAATAACTAATAAAATTTAATAGTTTATTAATATGTTTTGTTGTACCATAGCATACATTATTTTTAAAAAGTTGTTTAAATAAGAGAATTAATGAACTTATTTAGCAGAGAATATCCACAATTATGTATTACTTATCCTATATTATATTTTATTCCTTGCATATGATTATAAATAAAATGGCGTAAATAGAATTATTAATAGCAAACTGATGTTTATGTACTATAAATTAAAAGCCTTTATTTAACCAAAATTACAAAATAAAATATAAATGGATAGATTAGAATATCATACACTTTACTGGCTTTACTGGAAGGAAAATAGTGCTTGAACTGGTATAACAGACTGTCTTATATCTGTGAATTTTCAAGTTTTGACCATTATCTGTATAGCTTGAGGCTGTTGGACGTCTGGTAAATTTTGTTCCTGTATTTTGGCATATAGTTCTTTGCTATGTTTGAGAAAAATATAAATGCTTGCAGTGTGTGATTAAAATCTCTTTGAGAAATTTACTTTTGCATACTTAATTTTTAACTTTTATAGTTTACTAATTCTTGTTTTTATTTTACATTGACAAAAATATAGGTTAAATTAAATTATTCAGTTTTTGTAATTAATGCCCAACTATTGACAAGAAATTTTTTAAAGGGACAGCTTAGAGATTAAAAAAAATAATAATCTGGCAAACTATGTGATTTAAGCTGGTATTTTTTTCTATAATTTTTGTACTGTGTTCTTATATTTCATTTTTATTGTCACAAGATGGAAAGAGTGAAAGAAGTATTTGAGTTTAACTCCAATTTCAAAATTTGAGTAATCTCTATTTCTACTTTTCCTGATTTTGCTTTAGATTTTACCTCTAATACAGAGATTTCTATGTTATATTCAGCATGAAACAGAGTCACTTCTCTCAAGAAATTTATAATCTTGTTAAAGAGGAGACCTATGGAGATTTAGTAAGAATACAGTCAGTAAGTGACAAATGCCAGGGAGCCAGTTATCTCCCACAGCTCTGGCAGTGCTATAAGGGCCAAATGACTCAGAACACAAGTCTTGAATAAATAAATTGTGCTCTCCCATGTCATGAGCGTGCCAGCTGATGCTTGCAAAAAATGCCTTAATTGTCACATCCCAATTTACACCCACTGTTCAACCTAATTATTAATAATAGCAACTTTTTTCACTCCTGAAATAACTGGTTTAAATGAGTTGGTCCTCCTATTTAATACTCTCGTGAGTATGAAGGGTACAGCAAAAAAAGGAGGTGAAATTACCCCTGCATCCTGCCTTTTCTCACCACTCCACGAAATGCACACATTCTATTTCTCCCTACACCTACAACTACCACCAATATCTAGCTTAAATAAAAGTGTAAATGGGCAGTGAAAAACTTTTATTTCAGAAATGTACTCTTTATGCATTAAAGAAAACCCTCCTTTTCAGAAGACCAAGACACAATCTTATAATTTTATCCTTATATAAATCTTACTTTTGAAAGCAATTTTGTAATGATGTTTTATGCACAAGGTAATTCCTTTTGACTTGCAACTCATTCCATATTTGTGATACTTGTACATACAATAAAAATTGTAGCACAATTATAATCTTTATGCCTCATTGTGATGATTCATTGTAATGACTCCTGATACTTCTGACACCAGACTACCTTCTAAATTTATCTCCTATCTGTGAATCTTATTGAGCCAAGTTCTTACACATTATGCATACTTCTCAACTAGGATCATAGCTCCTCTTCCAAAATACCTTTTGTTTTCTCCACAGGTTATGGCAGGGATGTCCAATCTTCTGGCTTCCCGGAGCCACATTGGAAAAATAAAAATTGTCTTGGGCCACACATAAAATACACTAAAACTAATGATAGCTGATGAGCAAAAAATTTGTCAAACAAATCTCATATTGTTTTTAAAAAGTTTACGAATTTGTGTTGGGCCACATTTAAAGCCATCCTGGGCCACATGTAGCCCACAGGTCTCAAGTTGGACAAGTTTGTATTACAGCTTTAAGTGTAAGTGGGAAGACCCCAAGCAACCCCTATTGTCCTATTCTGTTTGGTTTCCTTTGAAGTGCTGGGTACTTTAGTATTCTGTGAACAAATCAGACCCATTAAAAAGTATTTCTTTGATTTATCAGAAGTTTCTCAAACGTCACTTCTTCCTCACTCTAAATAAAATAATAATAATAACTAATGAGCCAAAGAAAAATCTAAAACTCCTTTAAAATTAAAGTGATGGGGGAATTTAGGACCAGAGCCTTTGTTCAAAGTCCCTTTGGATCCATCCCCAAATATCTAAATGCAAATATCTATTGCCAGTCTGTTTATCTTTCAAATTATCTCTTTATCTATCTCAATATGTGATTTTGTCATGGTTTCCATGACAATTAATCTTTGTTTCTGGGTATTATGGAGAACATGAGGAAGGATTCAGATGCCAGCATTCTGAAAAGAGATTTTTAGAGCTGTGCACTGCTGACATTAGCACTTCACACCAACCACAGATGCTGTAATAATAATAGTTGCCATTTTTGTATGGCTCCAAGACAAAAGCAAGTTTATTCTTTGTGAGTTCTATTAAAAAACTCTCATCTATACTCTCTTTATGGCCTCTACCATGGACCCAACTCCTTTGTTCTACAGCTTCATAATCTCCTTTTTAACCTTTTATAATACTGTAGGGTAATTTTTCTGAGGAAGCCAACGTAACCATAAATCTTTTGGAGCAGTCCTGGTTCTCAGGTGTTCTGAAACACCATTGAAGACCATCAAACATATAATTCACACTCACCATCCACACAAGCACCCAAAGTTTTCCTCTCAATCACAGCTTGTGTCCCTAATTCTTATTTCACTTATATTACCTCCTTTCTGGTTCTATCTAGGTGTCTGTGTGTAAGTGTGTCAGTAACCTAGGGGCCATACACTAAAATAACGTTGTGTCTGGTGAATAGTGTCAATAAATAGACTTTTCAATTTTTAACTAAAAATTTTAATTTTTATTTATTTACTTGTTTTCTGAATCTCCTCTCTCCTGAAAGAAAACCATTTCTCTTATCTACACAGCATAACTTGGCTTATAATATAGATTCAATGTTTGTTTTACTTATTACTGTTGACTTATAATACAAAAATGTTGCAAATTTGCTATCAGGCCCAGGTTACGAAAAAAATCTGATCAATTCACCCATAAGATTAACCAATTTTTTTACTTCTAGCATGGACTCATTTGGAACATTTGCATTTCACAGATGCAGGAACTATAGCTCTGTACTTCAGACCACATCTCTGTGCTTCAATAGAATTTCATCTATTTTTAGAGCATAGCAAAGAAAAAAAATAAAAAAGGAATAGTTACTGTACTACACCCTTGACCTAATCAGGGGGAACCATTCCAAAGTAGGGAGAAACATGTACATTTTTATTGTATTATATCACTGTAAAATAGCTCAATTGGAACGATTTTAGACTGAAGTACAAAGATCCTGGCTTTGTTTTCAAATTTTAGAGAACCTTTTTCATTCCTGCCGATTAGGCTTCCCTAATTTTATTCTAATTCTCCACATCCCATTGGCCTTAGTCATCACTTGGTCCAGTCCAAAGCTCTAAAAGTTTGATAAAACTCTCATTGAGAGTCGACTATAATAATAGAACATCTGGGAAAGATATGCCAGAAAGAGGGTGAAGCATCTTAAAAACATCTCTGGTGACTGTGTACATTTTTGATCTTCTAAAAATCTAAGATAGCTCATAATTTATACGTAAAATTTTCCAATATGATTTCCTAGTTACCCAATATTAAATCACAATTTTAAATTTCTATGGGATGAATGCTTTTGAAGTAAAATAAAATTTTTCATCACAAAATATGAATCAAAACTTGCTTATTTAAGTAGGTGAATAACTGTCCAAAATCAAATCAGTGCCTCATTAATTCTTTGCCCTTAGCTAGTTTGTCTATCTTTTGAAATTCAGGTCTTTGCTGGGCCCCAGGCAAAGATGGAGCAGCTGCTGAGGCAAGTTGTTGTTCAGCTGGGAGAAAATTGAAATTGTTACAGATTAAATACTATCTACAAAGTTGTTTTACATCACAAGAGTTAGATAGTAATCTGGAAGATATTATAGGAGTCAATTTTTATTCTAAGGTAATGCAAATATCTTCTGCTATTCTACTTTTTTAAATATTAAAAAGATTATGTACACTTAACCCACAAATTTAAGAAAAATTAGATTTTCTTTTGCAGTTGAAATGTATTAATTTGTAAAAATGCCAATAGATACTTTTGGTATTAATTTCAAAAGAAATTATTTTAAAGATATTGACATTTGATTTTCTATCAAAGATTCAATAAGATTTAGAATACAACAAAAAGATTCAAATGCATTTTCAGTAGTGAAAAATAAAACTTTTTACATTTTCACCTAACAAGTGAGAGAAGCAATTTTAAATGTGCATTTTCTTTGAGATATACTATAATTCTTTGTCTTCCAAAGGTTATTTAGAAATAGAATTAGTATATGTAATACATGTGTTGTGTATTGCTTTAATATCATTTTGAATCTATTTTTAATGACTTAAGTGAAGCTGTGTTAATCCATTTGTTTTAACAAAGACACAAAAATTGTTTTGATACAAGAATGAAGTCAATCATTTTAGGATGTCATCATTCTACATCTGTTGTCTGTTAGAGCCAGGGAATCCAAAACTACAAAAAGGCAATTATAAAACCCAGGACCGAGGACAAGAGATAAGAAGTCCTTGAGTCTCAGAGAGGCCCACAATTATAGAAATCATGGCCAAGAAGAAACAGTTCTCAGAAATCCCCAGCCAGTGTGCTCAACCCAGGTGCAAGGTCTGCCCTTAACCCCTTCCTGCTTAGAACTTTTTGATACCCAACTTTAAAGTGCTCTCTCATTTCCCCAGATGCTGCTGACACTGTTTGGGGGCTCAACCTGGTATACTTCGCTTTCCAATAAACTGCTTTGCATGAAACTCATGTGCAGTCTTCTTTCGGCTGACCTTACGTTGTCCTTGATAAGAAGTCAACAGCTCAGCTGTTGAGGGGCCCTGATGGGAGCTTATCAAAAACTTGTGGAAAAGCAAGTAAATGACAAGGGGACAATTAAACTACAAATATTGAGAATTTGTGGACTCTTCGAGAGTTTCAGTTTGAAAAGGCCACTGTTCGCTAATTTAAAAACTCTCAGAACTTTGGGTCATTTAGCTCCTGCATAGCTGAGAGGAATCTGTTTGACTGTAACAAAAAGCCATGGAGTGCCTGTGAAAGACATCACCTTGCCTATCAACAGTGACATCCTCATTCCCTAGCAACAGTGTTCTAGCACCAAGGAACTTTTCTGCTGGTTGCTGGAAATCACTTCTCAGATTTAGACTTTATGCCTTAATCACCCCTTATCTGGAACAATAGTATGATTAATTTGTCACTTGTTTAGAGTATGTTATTTTCTTTCTTTCTTTATTTTTTTTGGTTTATTAAGAGATTATTGTCCTGCATGCTATTGGTTTGTGAAATTATTGTGATTTTCACAGGAAACTTATGCTAAATAAATTGTTGAAAAAATACAAACCTAGTTACTCAGCATAACTTTTGTTTCCTCCACAAAACAAAACAAAACAAACACACAAACAAAACAGTATGCTCACTCAGAATTCTTTAATTTTTTACCCCATACATTTAAATGCAATACCTATAAAAATAGTAAAGGGTTCTTTTAAGCAGTCTCAGTTATGGAAAATTTTAACAATGTATGTCCCTTTTAACTTGCTTTTCAATTACTTTTCCCTAAGAATTAATCCACCAAACAAGAAAAATAATTATTGAAAGATCTCAAAATAACAGTGACCAAAATATTTCAGATTTTTATATTATTTAGTAAGCAAAAGATAAAATTTAAAATTACCTTTTATCAACATAAAGTGTCCTTTCAGTAAAATTCTGCAGAAACTCCTTATGAAAATGTCTATTCCAGAATTTTCTATAAATATGTTTTCTGATATATGTTATAAAATAAACTGATATCTACTCTTCATGTGTGTACTGATTGTTAATGAAGGTCATAGACTATTTCTTCCCCAAACTAACAAAATGTTATTTTACACTTGGGTTTTTTTGTTGTATTTTTTTTTAGAATAGAATGTGTTCTATTGGTAGAAACAAATACATGCAATTTCAAAAATAAGAATTATGCTGCATTTATTCTAGAAGATCTGATCATTTAAAGGTCATCATGGCAAACTATACATGATTAATTTAAAACATAATTAGAAAATTATTCTGCAGTTTTGTGTAGTTTATATTAGCAATTCTCAAAGTGGCAACAACTGGAGTAGTAGTCATTGCATTCTTCACTATTATACGTTCAGTGAAAACAAACAAAAAATTATTTCACTTAAAAATGTTTTTGATGAAGCACTAAAAATTACTGTTTTTGACATTGAATATACGTGCATTTTAACATTTTATGTGAATAAACGAAAAAGTTTACATAATGTCCTTCTGCTGTCTTATGTGATACAACTGTCTCAAGGAGAGATATTTGTGTGAGTTGCAAGCTCAACTAGCAACCTTTCTCAAAAAAGAGCATTCTTATTTGAAAACATTTCAGAAACATAAATAGAAAATTTATGACTATTCAGGCTTGGTTACTTGGCAGATATTCTGAAAAATCATTAAATGAGGCTGTCATCTCAAAGAAATCAACTTATACTATTTGATGCCAATTACAAAATTCAAGCTCTCAAGAGAAAATTGCAATTTTTGAAAAATTGTATCTGTTACTCTGAACTTGACAGTTTCCCAACATTTACAGGCTTTCTGATGAAATAAACAGAAAAATTGAAAATGTGGTTTTAGATACTTATAATAAAATGTGTCAAATCTTGGAAAATCTTCGAAATGCAGTAACCATATTTCAAATGAACAATGCACGCTATTACAAAATCCTGCATTGACAAAAGTTTGTTTTCAAATTATAAGATATGCCATTGGATTTTAATGTAACAAAGTAAAAAAAGAAAGTTTGATATGCTTGAAATTCCAGATTACAATTAACCTTTAAAAAACAGCTTCGCCAGTCATTGGTATAATATCAAAGAAAATATTCAAACTTACCAGACAAGGCTAATTAAAATATAGTTCTTTTTAAAAATTCTATTCCCTCACACAAATAAATCTGTGTGTGGCCCAATTTTTTTTCATGCATTCTAACTTAAATTAGATATTGTAACTGCTTATATGCAGAAACAAATATAGGAATTTAGCTGCCTTCTATTAAGCTAGATACTAGAGTTTTTATAAAAGTAAAAGCTATTTTATACAAAAAATTCCATTGACTATTTATTTTGGTAACTTTTTAAATTGTAGAAATAATTCTGTTCTTTAGATTATCAAAATTTACAACATGCGAATTTTGCTTTACTATAAAATATTTTATAACAACATTATTTATATATTCTTCTTTCTGTATTAACTTCGTTACATCCCAGATATTTAAAATCTGTCTTCAATTTTCAGTTTTTGATTAGAGTCTTCCCTAATATTTCAGCTTTTTCTTGGTTTTATTTTATTTTGATTAGAAATTTTCAGTCCATCTATGTGGCTTTTTGACTGAGTTTCATTCTTAGAGAATCTACATGAGTCTGTGTATTATTAGAACGTGCTTAAATTCTTGAGTTGATATTTTTCCTCTCCTTGGTTTAAAGATTTAAAGCAGAATCATCCAAAAGTCATCTAGGTAAAAGGAGAGGCTGTTGGAATTACCGTCTGGTTCTGTGTACCCCTAATTCCTCTGCTTCCAATATTTTATCTCATGGCTCTCTTTCTCCAAGAGAGTGAACCTTCAGTTTTTTCCCAAATTATGCAATAGGCAGTTACCTCTTCAATGCATTAATGATTTAAAATAATCAAACTAATTCTGATACATATCCTATCGTATTTTGCGTTTCCTTATCACTATGTTACTTCAAGATATTTAAGACATAATAATGCAAATAAAATATTGTCTTGAAATCAAGGCTAGATTATAAATACATAAAACAAAGCTTGTTGATAATACCTCGTAATTAAATAAGACTCTATCATTTTTATTTTGCGTGACAAGAGAAAAATAATGATCATCAGAAGATAAAATTAATAAAATGCACTTGCATTAAATGTGTGGGAATAAGAAACACAGTTATTAGGTGCAAGTATTTGCTTCGAAGGGCTTATTAAAGTTTTGTGAAACACTAAGGTTTTATCTCTGTGAAACTTAAGTTTTAATGCAGAGTTTGGAAAATTATTACTGTTAGGCCAAACCTGGCAGAGTTGTCTGTTTTAACAGATAAATGTTTGTTGAAATACAGCTAAGCTCATGATTTACATATCTCTAGTTGCTTTTTACCACAATGAAATAATTAGTTGCTACAGAGACCGCACTTGCACCTCAAAGAATAATACGTGAACTGAAACCTTACAAAAAATTATTCAAACTCCCTTTTTAATGAAGTATCATTAAATAGAACATGCTGTAGCTTCAGTTTAATATCACATGCTGACCAATACCTGAAGACTGAAATAATGTGTAGTTTGGCATTAATAAAATTATAGGTAAGTTAATTATGTTGATTGTGATTTAAAGCAAAAATAAATTCTAAAATTGATAGTGAGTGTGGAGTCTAAAAATGGTATTCAAGAACAATAATTATAAATTGAATTCAAAGAAGCCAGAGTGCCTTTCAGAAACATTCCAGCTAATGACTCTATATCAATAATTAAATTGATAATTAGCAGAAATCAGTGTCTTCCCAGAGGCATTCGTCACATGAATAGAAGGTAGCAAGGCTCCTGGTCCTTAATTGCTTTGGGAGATTGAGTTTTAGAATTACATAAGTGTTTCAGTATCTATAAGGAGATGAGTGATGATGTAGGAGAACCAAACCAAGGTCAGTGTCCTGCAAATATTAGAACTGTTTAAATTTTCTTGAAAATCTTGTTTACTCTATTGTGGTAGATTGACCTACCACCTGACATTAAAACATTTGAGATTAGTTTTGTTGCCTGAAATTTCAAGTCAAAAATAAATACTTATGGGTACAGAAGTTAGATATTACTTCCAGCTTCTCATTAAATTTCTCCTTGAACACATACAAAATCTGTCTAGCATTAACAGTAGATACTCTTTTTTAAAATCTTTATTGTTTGAGAGAAGGTGAGAGAGAGAAAAAAAGAGAAGAGGGCAGGACTGAGAGCAGTCTACATAGTTGCAGATCATTAATTTTTTTGACATAGTTTCATTCTACTCAGGTGGATGTGGAGCCACACAGGGTGGAACCAAACTGGGGGCCTCTTTCTTGGGAGGTGAGAGCCTTCATCACCGTCTTGGTGGTTACCAGTTGTGCCACAGCTCAGCATGTGGGTTCACACAGGCCAGAACCAGGATTGAATCCCTGGACCTCTCACAGTTGTAAGGCAAGCACTCAACCTGTTAAGCTATCCCAGCATCCCCAGGTATTCTTAATATTCAGGATACTCTATAAATAATTAAATTGAATGTTTATTTAAAATAATTAATACATGATTTGTTTGTCAAATGGAAACAGTTTTTGTGATTATAGTAAAATTATTTCATACAATTCTTATGAGATTGTAACAAAAATATATGTAACCACAAAATTTAAATTTCTCACTTTCTGTATTTTAATATCAAATCTGTATAAAACTTTATTCCATTTTACTCATTCCTATGAATGAAGAACATATAATAACAAAATAACTACAATACCTAATGGGGCCATTGGATTTTTTATTGCATACCAGGAAGGCTGACACCTTTTGGTATTACAGGAATCTTCATTGACCCACTCGAAACACCTCTGACCCCTCAGTTCCACAAGACAGAGAAGAACATTCTCTCAGAGGCAAGTCACTGCATTCCCCGAACTGAGTGTCTTCACTCCTTACACAGATTGTATCACTTGGGACTACAGGGTGTGTGTCAGAGACTGTGAAACTCTGCTGGCAGGTAAAAGCCCACAGAAACCTTCTCTCCATTTATATTTTATGCTTACTGTTCTGACAAGAGTTCTTATATGAAGTACATTCCTGTCACTCCCTCATTTCACAGGCTAGTTATTATGCAAGTCAGGTTCCAGTGAGTTTCAAAACCTCAGGAAAAACTCTAAATGATTATATTGGCTATGCAAAATATGACTTTAGTGTACCACGGTGCACGAAGAGTTGACTTCCCTGAGGAGCACAAGGTCACCAAGGATTGACTTTACCAAAGTATTATCTGTAAATAGCTTATAGGATAAGAAGAATATAAGTGAATTGCTTAGAAGGAATTTATTGGTAAGTCATGAGGCCCAGTTTTGTGCTTTGGGCTTTGAAATAACGGTTTGGTGGGGAAACCTCTGAGAATGCAATTTTCTTTGGATTCTCCTGAAGGCCAGATTTGGCTGCAGCTTTGAATTTCTAGACACTTTTATGTATGTAGCCTTAGCCTTGCTAATTTTTAGAACATGAATAAAATATTTCAAATTTCAACTTTTGTGGATTCTCAAAATCAATCTTAGAACTGATTTGCCATTACTTAGGGGGTAACATAAAGTTTAATTTTGTGCTATTTAATACATTTAATAACTCAGGAGAAGAAGGGAGAGACTCAGTCAAAAAAAAGGTATTAAAAATTTATAACACAGGAGAAATTTATAGGCTTTCACTAAAGAGTCATTTCATGCCTTAATGTGGCCTCAGTACTTTTCTTGTATATCGTCCAATGAAGGAAAGTCCATTTCTCAAAAAATTAAAATTATCCACAATATAGCTATTCTTTATTTTTATTATAAAACTTTTCATCTATCAAAGAGGAAGTGTTAAGTCTAAATGTAAGTTATATTAGAATTATTTATAAGAAAATAAATATCCTAACCTAATAACATGGATTCTAATATAAAACTTTCTGAAGATTTCTTTCTCCTTCCTGACTCCATTGTTCTATTTCTCACCTAATGTAGTTACTATTCTTTTTTTATCCTTTTCCTCATTTGTATCATTTTATCACATACTTAGTTATCCCAAAACAATAGATTATAATTATTGTTGTTGATCTTGTTTAAATGCTGTTGAGATAGATCCATTTATTATTTCCCAAATAACCGGATGTTCACTTACATTTGCCCGTCTTTGACTGTTTCTACCCAATGATTTGAGAACATGTGTCCTGTTCACACTAGAGCATAGAAAAGCAGGTTGTAAGCTCTCTGTGTATTTTCTCTTTTTAAGGCAATGATGAACAGCCCCTTTTGACTGGTAAATCCAAAATTTGGAAATGCCTGGGATTTCAGGGCCACTACATACAGAAGAAATGCTCAATACATTGCTCAACTCACATAGGACTCTGTACAAAAAGAAACAAACCTTTGTTGTCTTAAGTAATCTCCGGGCAAATTTATTGTTATGGCCTCTCCTCACTTCTGCAAATAATATGCTAAGTGTATTTTTCTATGATCTATATTTTTGTCTCTTGACCTTAGTTTCTAATATCCATCTACAGTGATGTAGTTAAAATCTACCCTTTCTCCCTGCTTGATAGTTTCCTGTTGTTATTTGCAGCAATGCTGCTGTGAACAGCCTTATGTCAGCCAGTGATCCATGTACACCTGGGAATGGTGCCTTCAGTTGTAAGGTATGAAAACGTTTGCCCTACAACGTAGTGCCTGAAAAGGTTATAGCAGTTCATCTTCACACTAGATATGCACAAGTTTCTCTTTTTATTCTAAATCCTCACCAGTAACAAGATTGCTTGTTTTAATGCACTGATTGTAAAATAGTATCTCATTATCTTATCATGATTTTAGTTTTCATTTTCTTCATTATAGTGAGGTTGATCATGTTTTTTGTATGTTCAATTAGTCAAAGTTTAATTGGACCAATATACTTCTACAAACTACTTATTTATATCATTTACTCTTTTTTCTACTGGGTTATTTTTTTCTTATTGATTTGTAAGGATTTTCATATATTCTGGAAGCCAACCCTTTTCTGATTACATGTTAAGCAAGTGTTTTCTCCTATTTTGTGGCATGTGTTTTTATCTCATTTATTTTATTGTTTGGCCAAAAACAATTTTAACTTTAGAATGGTTGATTATATCAATATTTCCCTGTATATTCAGTGACTTTATATCTGAATTTTTTAGAATATTGCTTGAATTCAAAGTCACAAAATATTATTTTATATTTACTGCTATTTTTCATGTTATGTCTTTAATTTTTAGTATTAATTTTTGTTTATGATGTCTGATAACAATCAATTATGAATTTTTTAATGTGAATAATCAATTCTATTTACTGTAGAGGCCATCATTTTGTACTTGACCTAAATGCAACATCTGTTATGTATTAACATTTTCATCAACATAGATATTTTTTTCAGACCTTAACTCTGTACACTTGGTTCACTTATTATTTTTCTATATTGTAACCCAAATTTTCTAATTACTGTTGATTTATAATAATACTTGACTCCTAGAAGGGCAAGTTCACTTACCTAGTTCTTATTAAAAAATATTTGAGCAGGTCTTTGTTCTTGATCTTTATATAATTTATAGAAACAGACTGTCATGTTCCATTTAAAAAATGCCATTTTTTATTAATTAATTAATCAGTTAATTAATTAATTTGTTGTTACCCAGTTCATATAAATTTTACCTGTTTTATGTACTCTTGTTATTATAAATGGTATCTAAATTTTTTTTAAATTATTTTATGCTATTTTATATAGATGTAACTTGTTTTCAATATCCATTTGCTGGTATACCTAGCAATTTTGAAAAACTCATTAATTTTTTTTTTGTTTTAGTAATACAACTAATTTGTAAACTATCTCTGGCAGAATTGCTATCCCGTATTTTCAAATTAGCATAACTGCATATTCAGATAAAAAATTTGAATTCTGAATAGTCTAAACAACTGTGTCATCATGTTTGTTATTAGTCTAACTGGGTCCACATTCTCAATTATCAGACACTCAGAAAAGTGTTCTTTCATTCGTAGAAAGGCAAGATGGAACATCAGACTATCATGAATTTCAGAGATTCTTTCTTTTGTGGGATGTAAAAGTAATCCTCTTGTCTCTTAATAATTGACATTTTGACCCAAACAGAAATAAGATCATTTAAAACTAATATTTGACACAAACATAGAAGAGGTAAGCTAAAGAATGGTTGATTTAATTAAAAAAAAAAAAGACTGTATGTGGAATCCATCATTATTCAGTTAAATGACAAAGACTGTATTATTTCTTTTTTTTATTTATTTATTTTTTTTATTTATTTATTTTTTTATTAATATATTTTTTTTTATTTATTTATTTTTGACAGGGAGAGAGAGTGAGAGAGAGAGAGAGACAGAGACAGAGAGAGAACTGAACTGGGGGAGCTCCCCGTTCAGCATGTGGTTCCGCACGGACCGGGGCTGGGATTCGATCCTCGGTCCCCAGCGCTGCAAAGTGAGCACTTAACCCACTGAGCCATCCCAGCTTCCCCCTGTATTATTTCTAAAAGTCTTATTTTGAAGTAAATTTAGGTTCCTGGAAGAGTTATAGAGAACTTGCAAAGTTCACGTGCATCCTTCACCTGTTTCCTGTACATTTAACATCTTACCTCACCACAGCAGATCTGTCGAAACTAAGACATTAACTTTGCTACAATAGGATTATCTAACCTGCAAACTTTATTTATGTTTAACAATTTTTACACCAGTGTTATTTTCTTCTGTTCCAGGATACAGTCGAGGATACCATGATGCATTTAGTTGTCATATCTTCTTGCATCTTGCATCTTTGACATTTTCCTAGTCTTTGATTTATTTTTTTATTTCATGCTCTTGAAGCTTTTTAAGGTACTGGTCAGGTAATTCCTATTGGTCTTTTAATTTCAATTTTTCTAATATTTTCTCCTGATTAGATTGATATTATGAATTTTAGAGGCAATGTCTTTTAGGTGAAGTATCTTTCTCATTGCATCCTATGAGGAAGTAGATGATATTTATGTATTTATCATTGGTGATATTAAACTTGATCACTTGGCTACTGCCAGGTTTATCTACTGTAAAAATATATTTTTAAAAATTAATTTTGCCCATTCTGTTTATTAGAAAGGAGTTACTAAATCCAGTCTACACGCAAAGGGAGGATGATTAAAACCACCTCCTGGATGGAAGAATAGCAAAGAATTTATGAACATACATTAAAATTGCCATAGTAATTAAGAAATATTTTTGGTAAGGATACTGTTTACTTGTACCTTGTGCTTTTCATCTCAAAATATGTTTGTGTGACTGAACCCCTTGTAAACCAAGTTTTCTGAAGGCAAGTGGTGAATGTAATTGTTGAGCTTATATTTGTTATTTTAAGTTTACAATACAAAAAACTAAACAAAAAATTACAATAGTAACTAAATTAACAAGTTTGAGTGCTCTGATTAGGTTAAAATTACATCAAGAGTGTGTGAGAAAATTTAGAATTCTGTGGCTATATGAGAAGCTTTTATTTGTTTTTTCAAATTATAGTTCAAGAGGAAATTGCAATATAGAAATGTTGAAACTCTGAAGTTTAAGTTGCAGTCATTATTTTTACTTATATTATCAAACATAATAAGTTTAGCCCATAATAGGTTGTTAAACTGTTGAATTAAATATAAAGAAAAAATATCTGATAAAGAAATAACAAAATCAACATTTTAAGGTTAAGTAGAGAAAACTGATAATCAAAACAATAAATAAAATAACATTTTCAAAATTACCAATTTTCTGAATCTAGAAACTAAGCACTTTCACATATCAAATTCAACTTTTACCAATATATGAAAATAGTGATGAGTAATTTATGGAAGAGATGACAGAGAGAGAGAAATACAGGATGTGGAAGGAGGGTTGATTAAGGATCCTTGATTGTCAATGAAAGAGTGGTTTTCAAATATTCACTCCCTGTTATTGATTTATTGAGCATTTCTGATGTAAAATATTCTATGTGGTAAGGAAATAATAGTGCATAAAAGAGGTATGGCTTAGACCCAGATTTCGTAAAGCTTTATTTCACATAGTTAAATATATTTGGCTATACAAATAACATCTAAGATAAATAAAATATTATAAATATCATTGCATTTGATGGCATAACACTATATATATGCACACACACACACACACATATATAAACCAATAATTTTTTGGCTAAAATTAATTTGTGTGAAATCCTCAAAAAATTATGTATCTATGCTTCTTACTGTAAAGTAATAAACTTGGAGTAACAACAATAAGCTCAACAATTATAAATATCACTTGCATTCTAGTTATGGTAAAAGGTAAAATGATACACTGTTAGAGTTGAGGTAGTTAAATTTTAAAATTACAAGTTATATGACTTTAAGCAAACTACATATATCCTTTGTTCCATAGATTCTTGGTCTATAAAATGATCACTGCAGTGGAGAAAAACTTACAGATAAGTAGAATTTTCAAGGCACCTCAGTGTCAGCAGTTGTAGTCTCTCTGCCTAGATACTTATACAGTTGTTCCTTTTCAGGAAACATCGGAATTTGAAGAATAAACCTTCCAGTGACATTCTTGAGTTCTTGGAAATATAAATCCTGATTTGAATACTAGAAGGTAAACTCAAAACCAGTTAAAAATATTTTATGTTCTATTATTTTCTAGAATTTAAAACAGTGGAAAAAAATTGAATCAGTGATTCTCAAAACAGATTGGGATGGAGATGAGAGGTGGTATTCCTAAAACCTTATACTTCTTGATAAATTTTGCTGTAGGAAGCCACTGGTGTGTTAAATACCTAATAAGAAACAAAATAGACAAGTGGTCAGTGGCCAGACCATATGTAATAATACTTATATACGACACTGACCCATCATCTCTGCAACAAACAGGTAAGAAAACTGAACTTCCTTTGAAGCAATAAGTTCAGTATTCTAAAGTCATTAATACATACTCAACGACTTCCAGCTCCCCTACCCCTTTCCCAAGTTGACCCCACTCTCAACTCATGACCAATATGATAAATTCAAATATGCTCTACAAAACTATCAGAAAAGACACCCTGCTTCTTGTTAGTCCTTCAACTTCCTTGTGACAAGACCACTCATTCAAAACATAATCAAACTCTTCCTCTTTTTTTCTCTTAAGTCTTTCCCACTGCCCTGACTCTTCTGCTATGGCAGGCTCTCCATCAGTCATTTCTGCTCTCATTTGGGTGCTCTTCAAGTATTTCAATATTGAGGAATAACAAGGTAGAAAAAAGGAAAATGAAAACTATACATTGAAAAAAATCTAACAAAATATTGTAGTGAGTATATTTAAGACTTGTTTTAAAGTAATTTGAAGTAAATCATTATGAATGATATTACTCAATTGACTCATAGTAATTTGTAGAGGCAACACTCAAGCATATACATTTTACTTAGAAGAATCATAAATGTCTTTATGCATTTCTAATAAGAAAACAAATATGTGGGAAGCCAGGATGTCTCAATGGGTTAAGCACTCACTTTGCAGCCCCGGGGACCGAAGATCAATCCCGCCCCGGCCCATGCGGACCCATATGCTGAACTGGAGAGTGCACCCAGTCGGTTCTCACTGGGGTGAGACCCCAGCTCATTTCCTTCCCTGTGCAACCCCAAGCCCACCTGTGGAATAAAACTATGTGGAAAAACCGATGGTGTGCAACCATGGAGACTATTCTGGGCCCTCCTTCTCTCTATCTCTGTCTCTGTGTCTATCTCTCTCTCTGTCAAAAACAATAAAAATAAATCTTAAAAAAAAAGAAAAATATTCTATGAGTGCTTCTGCACATTAATAGGCTGCATTGTCACTAGAAAAAAAATAGACATTAATTAGGAGTTTTAGAGTGAATTTATACAGAAAATATAAAAATATTTTTTTAAATATGAACATTTCTTTATAATATACTGCATTGTGTGTATGTGTGTGGAGGGTGTGATATGAATGACGATGATATAACAGTGTCCAATATCATCAAATGCCAGCACAATTGAAATTGTATTATTTGAGAAACTTTGTAATACTACCTGTGTCCTCATCTTCATAAAATAGCAATGAACATTTGAGACACACAGTAAACCCTGATGTTCCATATTGTTCTCCCTGTGCTAAAGTCTTCCCCTAGGGGCTGAATAGATTTGCTAAACCACATGTTGTTTACCTAATTTTTGTGCCAAAGCATTAATGAGACTCCTATGAGTGATGATGCTTGCCAAAATATTAGTTCTTCAATTCAATATCACCTTTATTCTTGGCAATACCTTTATTTGTTGGATCTATGTTTGAAAAAAAAAAAAGAATATACTGGTAATTCAGCATAAGACAAAGTTTTCAGATGGTCTGGTTAAATTGTATTATTTTACATAGAATTTAAGTAAATATCTATTTCAGATACACTATGCTAGATTAAAAATAATGAACAATAGTAAACTGAACTAATAGTATGTTCAGTGGGAGTGAGAAAAATAACTTGACACCTTTGTCCAGATTCCAATTTTTTTTAACACATCAAATAAGTTATAAAGAAATGTCAATTGTCTCAAGATTTGGATTACAGAAAATGTTTAAGTTTGAATGATCAAAATACTTTTAAAGAAAAGAGAAAGTTTAATAAAACTTAAATCTTCTTCTTAATAATATATTTTTCAATACCCTATTAGCAAATCCAAAAGCACTAACATTTTTTTTTTTTAAATATATTATTTATTTATTTATTTTTATTTTTGACAGAGGGAGAGAAAGAGAGATACAGAGACAGAGAGAGAACTGAACGGGGGGAGCTCCCAGTTCAGCATATGGTTCCGCACGGACCGGGGCCGGGATTCGATCCTTGGTCCCCGGGGCTGCAAAGTGAGCACTCAACCCACTGAGCCATCCCGGCTTCCCCAGCACTAACATTTTTGAAAATCAAAAGTTTATATTGTTGTTGAAAGCTTTATACAAGATTATTTGGCAGTAAAACTGTCCCTCCCTGCATATACATGAGGCTACTTATAGTAATTATTTAGCTCATATGATGTGACTATTTATATGTTATCAGCAACAGAAGAAATTTGTCTACAGTGTGCAGTCCTAGATCTGAATATGTTTGTGATGTATACACTACTTATTAATATGTTAAATCCAAAATCAATCTGTATTCTGAAATAGTCTTGGCCCTGACAGTCTGTAGAAAGGATTGTTAAGAAATGTTTAAAACGTAGTAGTGATTTAATTGGAAAAAGAAAGTAAGCAAAAACAAACACTGTAAAAATAATGATCTTCAAGTACTTTCTTAAATCTGCAAAGAAGTAGTTTTATAAGGTTAATTTTCTATGAAGAAACACCAAGAAAAAGTTGTCTTTCCTAAAAATGCCATGGTATTGACTATGTTGGGCTGTTCTGTAAATTCCTTTAATAATTACCAAAACTTCTTCATTTGGAAGCTAGCCATACTGGGAATGATTTGGAAAATATATCTCTATACATCCTTAAGGATATTAGAAGAATATTATTATATCTTTATAAAAAGCAAAGTAAAAAAATATCACCTAAACAGAATCTCCCCAAATATTCCAAATGTTTTTGTTTTGACATAGAAAAACCATCACTTAATGAGGCATTTATTCTTTAAAAAGGGGGGAGGCACAATACCTGAAACTCACATAAATAAGGTTTATCTAATCTTGAGTGGTTCTTAGGGATGTGTGGAGTACTAGACTGACCATTCTGATAGGCTCAACAGAAAAAAGGTGAGCCTCTATCAGAGCAGGAGTGGAGAGTGGCCCACTGACATGATATTTTTATGATTACATTATTTAATATTTATTTCATTTTTATTTCCTCACTGATCTACTTGGAGTAGAAAGTGGAATGCAAAGGACGATCAAAGACATCAGCATGATATTAACTATTTCTACAAATAGACTATTGTGATTTACCAGTGCATATTTCTAAAGGCTATACAACATTGGATTACCCAACTGCCTCCATAAAGTAAGGCTTATTTCTTCATGATTTGAGTTTAAGAATATCCAAAATCATTTCCTTTGTCTATAAATTCTTCAGAACATTTTAAATAGCAAGTCTATTTGGCATAGTTGATGTGCATACTCAGAAGGCCAACTATCAATTCTTGTCTCTGTGATGGCTAACTGTTTAAATAAAACTCATTATCTTTTGGTCTCTGCACACCACAAATATGAAAAATTAATGTGATTCTGTTTATACCACTAAAAATGTATTTTTTTTTTGTACTAATAGAAAAAAAATTCAAATGATGAAAAATAGTGGAAAGTTAAAATAGTATTGTATTTCTTTTGGATAGAAGAGTATATTATAGCAATGTAACATTGATTTATATGATACTGAGGAAAAATTAACTCCAGAATTTTGTTGTTTCCAAATAAATAATTTCAAGTTACTATACTACACATTATTACATCAATGTACATTTTACAAATAACTATTTGCTGAGGTAACTAAGATGTTGTGAACGCAGTTTGCTTGTCCTAATGATTTAGACCCTGCCACAGATTTCACGTAGACCAATTTCTACAACACATTGTGTTTGTAATTTGAGATAATTAACTTTCTCTGTGTCTGTGCTTAGTTTAGATCAGTTATTTATAAATTAGTGATGATGTCATCTCATTGCTTTCTGTAAATATTATATTAGGGAATGCCGGGATGGCTAAGCAGGCTGAGTATTTGCTTTGCAGCCCCGAGGTCTGAGGATTGAGTTCCAGTCCTGACCTCCATCTATGTGGACCCATATGCTGAACTATGTTGTGCTTCACCTGTGGGGGTGGAATGCTCCTAGTTCAGTTGCTGCCAGGATGAGCTTCCATGTAGGAGGCCCCCAGTTCAGCCCCCCAGCTCACGGGGGCTTGCTTCCCATGAGGGAGTCCCCTGGCCTGGTTCCTGCCCTGCATGGCTCCATGCCCACCTGATGGGAATGAAACTATGTCAAAAAAATGGTGACAGGGGAAGCCGGGATGGCTCAGTGGGTTAAGCGCTCACTTTGCAGCGCCGGGGACCGGGGATCAAATTCCGGCCTCGGCCCGTGCGGAACCATATGCTGAACTGGGAGCTCCCCCAGTTCAGTCCTCTCTCTCTCTCTCTCTCTCTCTCTCTCTCTCTCTCTCTCTCTCTCTCTCTCTCTGTCAAAAATAAATAAATAAAAATATATTTAAAACAAAAACAAAAAATAACTGGTGACATTAAACTATGGAGACTGCTCCTGGGCGCTCTTCTGGGCCCTCTTTCTGACTCTCTGTTTCTATCTTTCTCTGTCAAAATCAGTTTAAAAATCTTCAAAAATATGTCATATATTATATTAACATTAAAAATGTGGCTATCACTATTAGTATTATTTGTCATATTATGGCTTTACTATATTGACATTTTATACAATAAATAATTTTTTTTATTATTGAGTATGATATAGCCCCACAATTTTAAATGAATAAAATATAAATTAAAAAGACAAAGTATATAAACAAAAATTCAGAAATAGAAAGATAAAGAATTAACACTCTTCTAATATTTGGTTTGTATTACAAATTAAACACTGTGGGTCATTTTGCCATTAGGAAAATTACCTCATAATTATATCAAGGGCTACAGAATACACATGTGTAAAAGATGTTTCAAAAGGTGATAGACAAATTGTAATCTTAATGTTGAGAGATAAACATTGAATTTTCAAGTTTTTTGCATAGAACATTAAACAAAGAAAATTTACAAAAATTAAATTTAGCAAAAAGGCTCTTGTAATTTAAAATATAACAGATGTGGAAGAAGAGGAGAGATAAAAGAGAAAGATGAAAAAGCATATTATATACTCAGGTTAGAAATGAAACAAAGTATTAATGGGTGTTCAGCATCTTCAAAGTGACACTTCGTAGCTCTTTTTTTTAAATGATGAAAAATAATATTGTTATATTTCCCTTAAAACGGAAACCTGGTTAGAATAAGGCAAGTTCCAGTTCCCTCAGCTCACTCCTGGTAAGTTTGATAACTAAACTAGTGCTATTGTTACTAAGGGATGTTCATGAATTTCACCTCCTATCAGTTTTAGACATACTCCATTTCAATTTATAGTCTAACAGCAATAAGCCAACCATGAATTTATAGAGCCCCAGATTTTAAGGGTGAGAAGTATCATTATTTGAGAACATTCATTTAGCATTTTTTGCTAAATATGTTGTTAAACAATAGAAACTCATGGGTGTCTTAGCTAGCTTGCCTGAACACAGAGAGAAAAATTTGGGTGCAGGCAGGTGGAGATGGAACCAGCAAACTGAAGAAACAGATTAGGGAAAGTGGGTAGGGGAAGAGAAAAAGGTAACCTAGGAGAGTACTTTTACTATGTAGTACTATGTAGGTGCTATTGGTAGCACAGGTTTGGGTCCTCCTGGTCTTTCTGAGAGGCATACAGAATGCCTCCTAGGATCATGCACCTCTAACACAAGAGAAAGGTAATATTGACCAACCTGCTTATTTCCCCAATTGCTTGAGAGTTGTCCCCATGGACACTAAATTCTAATTCTGTGTCAGATGTTTTACTATTTCTAAAGAATCAACATTTTGTAAATAACCTTAAGGATCAAGGCTGTAACAGTAAATCTTACAAAATTCAGGCAAATAAATAAAAGTGTGATTTGATTCAGGTGCACAATGACAGTATATAACTAACTTCAGTTAATTAAAAAATTTGTGCTTTTCTAAGGACATGCATTCAAATTATATATATATATATATATATATATATATATATATATATATATATATATATATATATATA